>MKYO02027151.1:179984-210008 GCA_002013955.2 Citrus medica
AAAAAAAAAAACTCTCAAGGAGAGAAAAGGATAAATCCACTCAGGAATAATATATAATATTATTATTGGTAGTTTTTGAAAAGCATGATAATAAATTAAGATAGCAAGCCTATTTATATTAGTGGTGATTAAATCATAATTCTTTTTAAATAAGACAAATAATCTTAAATCTTAACTATCTAGAATTATAAACATGACTAAAATTAGCATACTAAAATAAGATAAAATATTACGAAACACTAAAGATAAAATTGACTCCATTCTAGAAATTATAATTTATTCTACCTTATACTTCCCACATCACTCTTCTTTTCTTCGAGAAAAACTTGTTCTCGAACTTTGCTGAAAACAAAAGACTATGTGGAGGATGAAACTTGTGAGGGAGTACATTATCTTCCATCACAAACACAATGCATCTTGCATCAACTTTCCTTAAAACTCAATAATAGCTATACTCCATCTACTTTTTAAATTTGTTAGTGACACTTTGAGAAGATAAAGACTTCCATGAACGAGCAATGATAAAAATAATATTTATCATTTTTTTTATTTTGCTCAATTCATTTTCCATTTAATTTTGTTTTTTCAGCTTAATCTTCTTCAAGAACTAATTAATTTCTTGTTTTCGATAAAAATACGCATAACCATGTTAATTATCTCGTGGTCTTGAAGAACAATTAGATTAGCTATAACTTCAATTGGCAAAATCATATCAATTATGGATAATTCCCTCATCATCAATTTGTATTGGTGAAATATAAATTATATTATCTTTCATAACAATAGAGGCCTCCTCGACTTGAGTTATTGAAGAATTACAACTGTAGTATTCGATTTAATGCTCAAATTAAGATGAAACATTATCTCATCTTGTGCAAGTTTAGATGCATCTTCGATAATTTTCTCATACTTGTATGTATTTTCTTGTTTGATGCGAAGTTCTAAAATATTTCTTGTAATTCTTCTATCTTGTTAGAGTGCGTTTAAGAGTAATGTGTGGCAGTCCAACTATCAAGATATTTAGTACCACTTTACAGTTGTATTTTGACAGTTCAACGGACAACGATCATTTTTTTCCACTTTTACTACTATGATTTTTACTTCAGTAAGTACAGTTTAAAAGTTATATTATCTTACCCCAAATGCTTAATGCATTAATTTGAACGTTTAATTGTATCCAATACCTTCTTTGAAACTCAATAGTTGTATGGCGATGGTGATTGGAAATCGGGTAAGGAATGGGGATCTGGAAGATTTGATGGTGTTAAGTGTGATGGTGGCAGCCGTTTGTCTCGGATCGTCGTGGATTGGACGGAATAGTCTAAAGAAAGAAGTGGTTGGAGGTTTGACTTCGATTTCGGTGAACGGCGTTGGCTGTTGTAGGAGATGGTCCAGAAGGATAGAAAGGATGATGAGGAAGAGTCTGGTGGTGGCGGTTGCTGGTAATCTGTGGCGGAATACGGTGAATCGAAGGGCAGTGTGCGGGAGTTTGGCGGCTGGTTTTCGTGGATCGCGATGGCTTATCGGTGGCGGAAATATGTGGGAAATGGTTGGCGGCTTCAGGCCGGGTTGTCAATTAATGGAAACGACGACGGAAAGTCGCTCAGGCGGCCGTGGATGATGGCTGACGCAGTAGTTAGGGTTTGGTGTTTCTGGAATTTTTTTTTTTTAATTTTTTCCGGTTTGTATATGTTTTGTCAAATTGATGGAGTTGTTGGATGCGTGACGTGGGCGGAGGAAGGACGCATGGCACAAAGATAATAAAATGTCGAATTAATAATAAAAGATAAACTCACAACATGCGATTAACTTTTAAAAATGATTTATTCATTTATTTGAAATAAAATCTAATACAATTCATTTTTCTCCGATCAATCAAAAAATTTACAACTTCGTAATTTTTTTTCCAATCGAATGATATGTTCACTTGTACTCGATAGCTAATGAAGGATGACCGTACAAAAAATGGTCTATCCAAACCCAAATTATCAGATACTCCGGAATCTAAAACTGTCCAGAATTCTGACCTCGCATTACCTATTTAAAAATTCCAAAGAAACGAATCTTGATTTAACAATAGCCCATCAAAATTCTCGTCTGCAAAATCAACGGTTGGGAGTTGCGGAGCAAAAATGTCATTAGACAGGTCATCAAACCCAGGAAATATCCCATATTCGGAAGGGTAGTTACTGGAACTCGATGCCGTTAAAAGATCCAATAAAGACCCGTCAAAAACCCCATCGCTGTCCAACTGAACCGTTGCCTCAGAAATCGACGGCGATAGGTACTCCGTTTGCAATTCGGACACCGACTGTTCTGGCCATTGACTCCTCAGCGGCTCCGAATTCGCGAACTGAGCCGCCACAGCTTGAATCTCAGATGGCTTAAGTGAGCGCCCGCCTGATATGTCGGGTGGGTTGTCCGGGAAATTAAACTTGGCTGATCGGCCACGTAAGCAAAACAAAGCAGCGTCGAAAGCACGCGCTGCTTTTTCTGCAGTGTCGTAGGAGCCCAGCCAGATACGGGCACGGCTGTTGGGTAGTCTGATTTCAGACACATATTTCCCCCACTTTCGCTTTCGGACACCCTTGTAACGAGAGTCACTTCTCTCAGCAGGCTTTTCGACCACGTGCTTCACCATTTTTAAAGGGTTTCAGCTTATGGGTATTCTTGATTTAGACGAGTGGTGCTGTATCGAGTTGACTCGGAGCTTTTGAGTGTGATTTGGATGATGATTCTTGTATTCCTGTTGCTTTTATTTTGCTGAAGTTGTTTTCATTTTTATGGCGGCTTGGCATATGTATATATAAGGAGCATGCGTGGGAGACTTGGAGAGAGTGAGCTCTCTTGGTAAAGTGAAGGAGGTCTCAGACTCTGACCGCGAGGGTCAAAACTCAAATGGCGCGTTGATTTGAATGCTGCAAAGTGTAAATCAGCGGACACGTGGCCTGTAGGACAAGATTGTTTCTGGATTACGCGGGGGAGGGTGTTGGATTTCAAGCACGTTTGGCTTTTGTTCCTCGTGCACACATTTTTATAATTAAATTTATTCTGTAAATAAAATTCCACTATGAAAGAACGCATATAGTTCAAATTTTAAAACCCTGTCCCATGAATCACGGTCCCACAAATGACCCCCATTTCCAGCCCAATTCCATTATTTTGTGCGACCCATTTTTTATTAAATCATTTTTTTTTAAGATCACAACATTTGTTTGTCTAAATAGATGTAGTTATGATAAGGCTAAGGCTACGTTGGAATTTATTTAAGGTGGAGCACGAATTACAGTCACACACGTAAAATAATAAATAATAAAATATTAATTATAATTTTAATTGTGTGGTTATGAAGAGTCATCTATTTTAAAACGATTTCAATATAATCGGACCCTTATGGTTATATTATTTATTGATTAAAAAATAACTATGTAAATTATGTAGTATTTTTATTTATACTAATTTGTAAAAAAATAATTATTATTCTATTATTACTACTTTTGTTATAATAATAATATGCGAACATTGATTTTACTTTAAGGACTAACTTTTTCTTTCAAATAAAGTGTTAGGAATTTTTTTGAATATATTCTCTTAATGTTTGGTTTTTTTTATAAAAAAAAAAGAGAGATATTCAAACAGTTTCTTTTAGATGATCATCTAAGTTTAAATCTTAAAAAAACATAAAACGAGAAAATTAATTTAAATTTTATCCATACCCGAATTTATTTTTTAGGGAAAAAAAAAGAGAGAAATAGAGCAGACACGGACAGAAGACCGGGGGCTGATGTCATAAACAAAATTGACCGGACCAGAGTCCAGGAGACGAGAGGAAAGCTCCATTGTTGCTATCACTTAGCCGTCACCTCAAACAAAATTGCGCAACGCAACGCAAAGGAAGGCCCATGCCACGCGCCATCGTCACCCACCCCAAGCCCTGCTGAAAACGGGATTCAAAATAACGCGTCCCCTGACTTCCGTCAGCTTTATAAAAACTTCTACAATTATAAATTATTATTGTGGGACTCACTCACTGTTATCTATTACTACTACTGTCAATTTCGGTTGGCCCCAGTTTCATCAACTTGGATTTCGTTGCTATACGAGGATAAAACTGTAGTGCTACAATCAGTCGTTAGGTTTTCATTTATTTAAATAGATTTTATTTATTTTAGTAGATTTAATGATTAATATAATTGTAATACGATACTACAATTATATTACAATCTGACCCGTTATATAAGATAAAATCATATTTTTTTTTTACTTTTCTAGTAAAAAAATTTGACGAATATTTTTCAACAACCTTCAGTTAAGATTAGGCCACGCAGGACTTTAAATTTTTTTCTCTTTCGTACATGTAATTTATATTAAGTGGGGAAAAAATTACTACTATGCCGCAAATCTCCATTTTCACTAAACTAAAAAGAAAAAAAATTAAGAAGGGGATAACATTTTTGTGGTAGCTTTCATTTTTTTTAAAATTTATTTTTTTTCCAACATTGACAAATTACGGTTGTCTTCTTTTGACTAGAATCAGAAGATGTCTTAGCCACACAGTAATGACTCTTAAAGTTTTGATGAGTCAACTATTTCATCATCCACTAACTTGATTTGGTATTAATTTGGGAACAAATTTAGGATGGCTTAAGAAATTCTTAACCAAATGGCCCTTACCGCAAGAATCCTCGTACCCAATTTTAAATTTTTATTGGTGCGAATACTTTAGCTAAGGTACCATACTTTTGGTGAATTATTAGTATTCCTGCTTCTAATTATTCGACAAGTGTCAATTTAAATTATGCGAAAGGGAATGTCCTCATTTTAAGTGATGACTAGAGCTGTGACTTGTGATTTGTGAGGAGCCTTACTGTTTTGGAACAATCTGGGCTGAAGATACAAACAGAAGGCCTCCTGGTCCTTTTCCATTAAAATGGCCCCAATCCATCGTCCATATAACCTTGATTAGCCATTCAACGAATTCTCTTGATCCCGTTTCTTCCAGTGATTTCAACTTCCAATGCTTTTATATTGTATTTAATAAACTAGAATTAGAATGGATTGAAATAAGAATAGGTTAGAATGGGAATAATTTATAATAAAAACGACCTCGAATGGGAATGAAAATAGAAAATGAGAATTAAAATAAGTTGTTTACTTGAAATGTAGGAATTGAAATTAGAATGAATTAAATTAGTATTAACGAGTTTACTTTATCTCGGAATCAGAATGATTTCAATTGTAACAAATTATTAAAATGTATTTAAGGAACTATTGTCATAATTATTATTTTTATTTTAATTGTTGTGATAATTTATTAAAAAATTATTATGATAATTTATTAAAAAATTGTTATTATTAATAATTATTTTAATAATATGTTAATATATTAATTAATTGTAAAAAAAATTTATCACTAAGAATAATAATAATAAACATTAATATATTAATTAATTATAATAATTNTGACAAATTACGGTTGTCTTCTTTTGACTAGAATCAGAAGATGTCTTAGCCACACAGTAATGACTCTTAAAGTTTTGATGAGTCAACTATTTCATCATCCACTAACTTGATTTGGTATTAATTTGGGAACAAATTTAGGATGGCTTAAGAAATTCTTAACCAAATGGCCCTTACCGCAAGAATCCTCGTACCCAATTTTAAATTTTTATTGGTGCGAATACTTTAGCTAAGGTACCATACTTTTGGTGAATTATTAGTATTCCTGCTTCTAATTATTCGACAAGTGTCAATTTAAATTATGCGAAAGGGAATGTCCTCATTTTAAGTGATGACTAGAGCTGTGACTTGTGATTTGTGAGGAGCCTTACTGTTTTGGAACAATCTGGGCTGAAGATACAAACAGAAGGCCTCCTGGTCCTTTTCCATTAAAATGGCCCCAATCCATCGTCCATATAACCTTGATTAGCCATTCAACGAATTCTCTTGATCCCGTTTCTTCCAGTGATTTCAACTTCCAATGCTTTTATATTGTATTTAATAAACTAGAATTAGAATGGATTGAAATAAGAATAGGTTAGAATGGGAATAATTTATAATAAAAACGACCTCGAATGGGAATGAAAATAGAAAATGAGAATTAAAATAAGTTGTTTACTTGAAATGTAGGAATTGAAATTAGAATGAATTAAATTAGTATTAACGAGTTTACTTTATCTCGGAATCAGAATGATTTCAATTGTAACAAATTATTAAAATGTATTTAAGGAACTATTGTCATAATTATTATTTTTATTTTAATTGTTGTGATAATTTATTAAAAAATTATTATGATAATTTATTAAAAAATTGTTATTATTAATAATTATTTTAATAATATGTTAATATATTAATTAATTGTAAAAAAAATTTATCACTAAGAATAATAATAATAAACATTAATATATTAATTAATTATAATAATTTTTATCATTAATAACAACAACAACTAATATTAATTAATTATAATAATATTTAATTGAGGACAAAATAGGTAATTTTTATTTTATGAGGGGGTAAAATGGTCAATTGTGGGAGTGGGAGATTGATTCCCACCACCCCTCGGGTAGGGATGGCAAAACCCCGGGCCGGGTCCGGCTATTGCAATGACCGGACCCTGCCCGGATGCAACTGGTCTGGGTCCGGGTCCGGGCCGGGTTTTAATCCGGGTACCCGAATTATATATTTTTTAATATTTTATGTGTATATATTTTTTTATTTTTTGATAATTTTATAAGTTTTAAATTTATTTCAATAAAATTTGACATGAAAATATAAACTTTAAATGTTTAAAACTTTATATATGTATAATAAATGAGTCAAATAAATATAAATATTTAAAATAATATATATTTTATAATNCCGAATTTTATATTTTTTAATATTTTATGTGTATATATTTTTTTATTTTTTGGTAATTTTATAAGTTTTAAATTTATTTCAATAAAATTTGACATGAAAATATAAACTTTAAATGTTTAAAACTTTATATATGTATAATAAATGAGTCAAATAAATATAAATATTTAAATAATATATATATTTTAATAAAATTCGGGTTCCGAATTTATCAAGTGATGCCCAAGACTGACCCGACTTCATACTCGGACCAGATAATACCCGGCCCACAACGCCTGGGTACGGTCCGGGTCCAGACCGAGCGGGTATTTTTACCACCTCTACCCTTGGGGATCAATTTCTCATCCTCTATTCTTAAATTTGGATGGATCCCATTATTTTGATTCTGATTTTGATTCATGACTTCATTCTGTGAGGTAAACGTTGTCAATAATTATAATTTCATATTTTAATTTCTTAATTTACGAAATAAACGCACCATTAATACTAAAAAGAAAAAGACAACAAATAATAAATATGTATGGGTTTCACTTTTTTTTTTGTGTAAAAAGAGCAATTATAAATTTTTGGGACGTCCTAACTCGAGCACAATTCAAATATCTACTTCCAAATTTTCTATCTTTTTCCCATAAATTCACCAGTCACCACAAATTGGCTGTTTCCTGTTTGGCTCTGGCTTTGGTGTTGACTGGAGAGTTGAAGGATTTTAAATCGCTTGATGTCGGGAAATTCTCCTCATTTGCTTGTGCAAAAAATATCATGCAAGTTAATTTGGGCTTTGGCCCTGTTTCATGTAGTCCAATAAGAATCGAACCCGTGCAGTTTTGAAAGGTGAGACTCTTTTTAAGTTTTTAACTAATACTGCTAGGCTTGGACTTGGAGAGTGAAAGGCGCGTGAGCGGCAATCGCTCAACGGCCGAAATTCTAGAATCATCTTGTTATCTCTTAAAAAACCCTCTCTACTACTTAAACCGAAGTGTCTAGGGTTTTATCTTCTCGACTCTTCTTCAAATTTCAACTAGAAACCTTATCAAACTACTCGCTCCCTTCTCGCTTATCATTTCCAATCAGAATCTCTCTCTCTCTCTCTCTGCATCTGCAAGGTACAGTTTCTTTTCCATTGGTTGTTTTATTTTTAAATGACTGAAAAGTCAACTCTGAGACTGTGCTGTATGTTGAATTGAAACGAACAGCAGATGGCGACAGCTCAGCTAACAGCGTCATCAATTAAGGTTCCAGCAAGGAGCTTGACTTCATTCGATGGTCTCAGACCGTCTTCCGTCAAGTTCGCTTCCGTCGGAGGTGCTCCCAGCCAACGCTCTTTCCGTCGGTTGGTCGTTAAAGCCGCTACAGTCGTGGCTCCCAAGGTAATTTTATCCTTTAATAAAAGCAGCATTGATAATTCTAAAATTTACTTATGTTTTCGAATGTCTGGCCTCATGTTTTTAGTGCTTGATGAATTGATGCATTATCGATTTTTCATGAATTTTGGGGAGATGATTTTTTAATACATTTTGATTTGCTTTTAACTGAAGGCACTTCCATGACTAATTTGGCTCTAAAACCCACTGATAAATTGAGTCATTGATAAATTGGTTTGTATTTCACCTTAAATGAGTCTTGCATTTGTTTCTTTAGTCTGATAGTGTGCATTATATTTTTGTTCTGACTGTGCGTGTTATATTTTCAATCCCGTGTGAATGTTGCACATCTATCTCTTCTGTTAATGTTAGTAAATGATCAGATGATTTGAGCTTGTTTGCGTGTCCATTCAATTATTTTGATTTTATGGCCGTGCAGTACACTTCAATTAAACCTTTGGGTGATAGAGTGCTGGTGAAAATCAAGACTGTAGAGGAGAAAACTGATGGTGGTATTTTACTGCCATCTACAGCTCAAACAAAGCCTCAAGCAGGTGAGGTGGTAGCTGTTGGCGAGGGGAAGACAGTTGGGAAGGCTAAACTGGACATATCTGTGAAGGTAGTCTTCAAGATTGGATTAAGTTTTCTTGTTTCTGTGCTTTTTATCTACGACTTTCACTCATTTACTTGCTGCCTTGTTTGTGTAGCCTGGGACCCAGGTCATCTATTCGAAGTATGCAGGGACTGAGTTGGAGTTCAACGGCGCAAATCATCTCATATTGAGGGAGGATGACGTAGTTGGCATTCTTGAAACAGATGAAATCAAGGATCTTAAGCCCCTTAATGACAGGGTTTTCATCAAGGTTGGTGTCCTTCAAAAATTCCATCCATTTCTTGCGTAGATATAATCAGATTCTCATATTATGGGCTGGTTTGTCTATTCAAATGGCGGGTGCAGGTTGCTGAGGCTGAGGAGACAACTGCTGGAGGTTTGTTGTTGACGGAGGCAAGCAAGGAGAAACCTTCCATTGGAATGGTAAGAGTTGTCAATTTTTGCGAATTTGGTGGACCAATACTTTTTGCTGCGTTTCCTAAAACTTGCATTACAAACAACATGATGTGAGATTAATAATATAAAGCCTCTTGTGAGTATAGGTCATTGCTGTTGGACCCGGTCCTCTAGATGAGGAAGGAAATAGGAAACCTCTATCCATTGCACCGGGGAACACGGTGATGTATTCAAAGTATGCAGGGAATGACTTCAAGGGCAGTGATGGTACCAACTACATTGCTTTAAGAGCTTCTGAAGTGATGGCTGTGCTCTCTTAGTTGTCTGTGTTTACTTGAGCGAGGCTTTATATGTATTAGTGAATTGAATTTTATGGTTGAGTTGCCTCAAGGCATACGGATTTTGAATGTAATCTTATTTGAACATAAAGAACTGCAGCTTGATCAATTGAATTGCTGCTTGTTTTTTGCTTACGAGTTTTTTGCCTATTGGGACTGCTAATTTAAAGTTGATTATGCGAATATGGGGAATTAAAATAACAAAATTTGAAAATAGATGGATTCGAAAATGTATGATTTGCATCCGCAAAAACCTCCGTTTAAGAGCAGTTATGCTTCTCGGACTGGCTGGATATCACCATGACGTGAAGGTGATTTTTCAAGAGCAGGGTGTGGCCGCCGGTAATTACGCAATTACCATTCGCTCATTTACTTTACAGTGTCAACTGTATTTCTGAAAAAATCTTTCCGATATTATCATCAATTCAGTGCCTCTGTTAAAGAAGATGAAACAAATTGAAACATGAACAAAAATTATGCTAATTATCTTGTCGAGGTAAACATCCTGCAGTCTCTAGATGTTCATGTTCGTCCTTGCCCTACTCACAACATTTACACAGAAAATCTTAAGTGAGATCAGCTTTCAGTTAAGGTAAAATTTAATTATACACCCTTCTACCCTGTGCTCTTACTGTTTGCTGTACATCTCTAAGTTTCTGCCAGCAACAACCAACAGCCGCATAGCAGATGTCAGTATTGGTGAGAATTGACCTTTGCTGTAAGCCATCAGCACCTACGGCAGCACTCTTTTGGAAGGACTTACCTCCCACTAGTAACTAGCTGAGGACTAATGTTTTCAGAGGAGTTGCGGGCATGAACTAGATTGACCATGCTCCTTTAAAGGCACTATCAGAAGGCATAAACAGTTCATATTCTCTCTCAATTGCACAACTATTATCGATTAAATGAGGCAGCTGAGTTATCATCATAGTGTCTCCATGCATTCCCACTGTCGGACCCACTACAAGCTTGATTGGGAACCAGTAGATTACCCAAATCTCCATCTAAGCTCATCTGCTGCACCTCAGCTGATGAAAGTATCTTTATGCTCTGAACACAGCTTACAAACTCACTGCAAGAATTTACACAATGAGTTAAGAAAAAAACACAAATCAGAAGGCTACAGGTAACAACAACTGAGCATTGGGGAACTTGACTTACTCCCACGGATCATCACCAACGAGTAATATGTCATTTTCATGGTCCACATAAACTAGCTTCCAATCAGAACTTTGCGGATCTTCCAGTTGCCCTTCAATTCCAAACATGCGGGCCAGATCATGCCTGAGCTCATCATAACCTTTGTAACGGGTAACATCAATAGATCTTCCTACAGACCCGCGCTTTTGAACCTTCAAGAATTAGAAAGATATGTGTAAGAGTTGGGATTAAAGGTAAAAATAAAACCAAAGCAATTATACCCTAAAAGAATGGATTGACAAAAAGACCCAGCAATATCACCAAGTGCTAAAAAAATAATAAGTTGTCTTGAAATTGAGAAGGAATTCTGAATTAAAGAGAATGAAATTGCATAACCAACCTTAGTAAATGTCCTCATACGCTGAGTTTGATTGGCCCACAATCCATTGCCCAGAACCCCAGCTTCATTAATGCCAACCTCATTCGAACAAGCAGGCTTGAAAGGTATATTTGGCACTGCAAATGACTGAGAACTTATTGCAGCAGTGGACAACTCTGTCTCAATGTCTCTAGGAGTGCCGCCATAGTTAGACAGCAAGTTTTGGAGATCCTTTTGAGAGTCATATCCCCTCGACAGCAAAGTATCAGGTGCCATTCCATCGATATTAGCAACAAATGGAAGGCTGTTCCGCGGATGTGACTGGGCATCACCATCCAAACAGTAGGTAGGGAGTGAGAAATTCTGCTGGATGTTGCCAGGATCAAGGCAATATGATGTTCCAGAAGAGGAAGCTTCCACTTGATCGGTCATGCTACCTTTGTACTTGAGATGTTCTGGTCCTTTCGAGATAGGTGGTTCATGTTTGATCCTGGCATCAGACTTGCTGTGAAGCTCTTGGACCAAATTACTTGAAGGCTCAACCACTGAATCTCCCATGAGCATGGTTGGCCCTTGCTGGTTTCTATTTAGGAAGTTTGATGGGGATATTTGACAATTATTAGAAGAAGGTGAGGTTGAACATGATGGAGCATCTCCATCTGTATGATTAGAATGAGCTCTGGTTCCTGTAAGTGGTCTGTTCTGGTTCTGAGGCTGGTTCATGGGCAACTGTTGAGGTTGCACAAGCACTGATGCTGACAAGTTGTTGCTGAGCTGCTGCTGGTGATTCTGGGATGGGGGCAGCTGAGACAATTGCTGGTTTTGTTGATGGGCCAGCTGTTGTTGTAGCAGCTGAGGCTGCAAAAGTGAGCCAGCTGGGGAGAGTAATTGCTGCTGTTGCTGTTGCTGCAATTTCTGTTGCAACTGGGACTGAAGCTGTTGATCTGACATGCTCTGCTGTGCTAATTGCTGAACTTGTGGTTGCTGCTGTGCTCTCTGAGCGAGGCTTTGTTGCAAGAACTGCAGTGAAGACTGTTGCAATTGCGACTGTTGCTGCTGCCTCTGTAAAGGGCCAGTTGATTGCTCCATTTGTTGCTGAAACTGTGAGTCTTGTGGTAAGGATGTCAACTGGTATGAAGTCTTATTATTGGAGAGGATACCTTGGGGGACCTGGGTATTGCTTGTCAGCAATTGTGGCTGCTGAAGCTGAGAGTAAACTGTTGGCTGCTGCACATTCTGATTTGCGTTAGGTACAAGTACACCATTATTTACATGAGTTGGAAGGAATATTTGTTGTTGTGGCTGCTGTTGCTGCTGTTGAGGCTGCTGCTGCTGCTGCTGCTGCTGCTGCTGTGGTCGTTGGGGTACTGGTGATTGAGACTGTGATTGTGAGTGGGGTGGAGTTGGAGATGGTTGCAGTTGTGGTGGTGGTGGTGGTTGCTGATTGTGGTGATGGTGATTTTGCTGCTGCTGTTGCTGTTGCTGTGACTGCTGCGGATGGAGAAGCTGCTGCTGCTGCTGCCGCTGCTGATGCAGTTGAGGGTGCTGCTGCTGCTGTTGGTTTAGAGGGTTCTGCAATAAATGCTGCAGCTGCTGCTGTTGGGTCCACGCAATAGGTGACTGAGGCAACTGGTTGACTTGGTTTTGTGGATTCGCTTTGCTAAACTGGAGATTTGGTGCAGCTAATGCAGAAGCTTGAAAATTCAGCAATTTAGATGGATCATCAGTACCAAAGTTACTATGCAGGCCAGTGGAAGAAACCATGGAAGGAAAGAATCCTGATTGAGCAGCTGGAAATTGATTGTTCTGTTGCATGCTCATCCACTGAACTAAACTTAAGCCAGGGAATATTGAGCTTGTGGCATCCTTCATACCGAAGTCATCTCCAAGCCAGGGCATTGCTCGCTTAAAAGCATTCTCTATGTCGGACCCATCATCTGCAAACATAATCCTAGAGATCATCAACGAGACAAAATTTAGCAGGTCATATAGTGCAAACATAAAATTCATGTGGAGGTATAAATGGATTGGTTTATTCCATCTTCGGTATTCCATCTTCGGTAAACACCCAAAATGGCTTAGGTTCCTTTATGCTAAAACTCTTGACTTGATATGAGATTCTGGTTGATTGAATTGAATTTACTCGAATACCAGAAGAAAATGAAAATTTCACATCAAACGGAATCTTGAGGAAAAGAATCAGACTCTGACTGACATTATTTTTCATAACGTCCGTAGATGCTGTCATCCAAAAAACTAGCTTTTGCATTAGAAGACATATTTATGATTATTTCCTTTTTGAAAGAAGAAGAAAATGTGTTATAGAGAGTGGGGCTATCTTGTACATTAAGAAAGTTTTAGATTTGGTGAACATCTTATACCTGGCATCCCTGGTTGTTTGGGAAACTTGGGTCTGAAAAAAGGGGGAGGGCATATGTAGAAAGGAGTTACAACTGGCTCAATTTCCCAAAGTGAAACTCGGCTAGGCCGTTCTCCAGCAGTTGATTCATCCCATCCAACCTATTAAAAGAGAAAATCATAGAAAGATAAGCTGATAGAGAATGTCATTAACTTACGTTGACACAACTTTGACTTGAAAACATCACCTAAGATTTCCGCAATCTAAATTCACTAGCATAAATACAACAGCTTCGTAATACCTGAAGGTTGCGCCACTGTGAATTTTTCCATCTCAAAGGGTCTAAATCACTGATACTGGTAATTGTACCCATGTATCTGCGCACTCCTGACTCCTCAGTCTCAAACATCATTCTAAACCGCATGCCAAGTGAAACTTGGGTATACATTGCTTTGTTATACTTGGCTAAGGGAATCACAAACTCCGAAGGGCTCGCCCTACCAATAAAATTTTAAATTAGTCACTGACATTATAAAATTACGGCACTTTGCTGAAGCTAAAATTGTCATAGCAGTACCTTGGATTATAGAAAATAGTAAAGGGGCTGTTATTTGCGGCAGCATGAGCTGCAGCAGCAAGAATTCCTATATGCATGCTATCGCTGGATATGACCGATGAAGACAGGGCTGGCTGCTGTCTATTAGCACGCCTTATTCCCAGGAGAAGCTGTGACTTTTCATCTCTGCAAATAATCAAATACTTTCATTTCAGTGGCAGGGAAAATGATAATTTAGCTGAAAGACTCATAATTGCAAATCTAACTCATACCTTATAAAAAGAACGGAATCCCCTGCAAACAGTCTTTTAGTGCTAACAAAGACACTCCAACCTGTAGTCAGCAAGTGCCTCTTGGGTTGGCCTGCAAGGGATAATGCTGATTTATTATATTGTTCTACTCAGTTCCAACTAAAGTAACAACCAATCTTGCAATTTTCCAGACATATGTCAGATGATGCCAGATGGTGTGAATTTAACTTTCTGGACAATACCTCGATAAATATGTCTGAATGTCCAAGTAGTGTCATGTAAATCTCTAGCGACTATCTCCTGAGCAGGTGGTTGCATTGTGTAATCCTATCAAGTACCTCCCACAGTAAGTGCCAGAATGGTAGATGCAGAACCATATAGAATTCAAGTTTTATGATCAATATTTAAAACATGAAAATAGTCTACACACTAGAGGCGGAAAGATCTTCTCTGCCGCCCGACGAGGAACAGAAAATCCACCGTGAGTGCTTGTGTCGCTTGCTGTAAGAGTTTTGCAGAAAAATTCAGTCGGTTGTCTGTTTTGCTTAAGGCCCATATCAGATGCCAAAATTGCTTCCCTTTCATACTGTAGAACAGATTTCAAGCAATGTTTACAATTGGTACATATAAGTAACATGATTCTCAAGGGGAAAAAAAATGCTGCATGCTATCAAATTGAATAGCTGACCTACTTTGTTTACGGGTTGAAGTGTCATCTGCGCATAGACTTCATCAGTTTCAGGATCAGCCTGATTTCAGAAAGGGAATAATCGAATAAATGTACTGCTTCAAACAGAATAACAGAATCTTTTCCTTATTTACTATTTCACTTTCTGATCATAAAAGTTACGTTTTCACACCTAACGCCCCAAAACTTCCCAGATTGCACACCACAAACACGTAAAAACATTTACCGAGAAATAAAGGCTCATACCAATTGTCCAAACCAGTATAACTCAGCACTAATCTAATGAAAACCCACTCATATGATAAGGATGAAGACGATCCAAGACTGAGACTCAACCGTTGAGTCATGTACAATAAACAGATGTAATTATATTTCATTCAAAAACAACATTTTGCTTCGGAGGAGGAAAAATAAAGGCAATGGAACATTAGAGGATTTCATACATGCAATGTCACATTATGAAGCATGCAAATCAACTTGGAAGGTAGGTTAGGGTAGTTGGGTATGAAGTCATTCTCCTTCTGCATTGATGCTGCAACCTGTAGATGTAGTAACCATCAGAAAATTCCTTCAGAAACCCAAATCCAGACAGAGTTGCATGTCTAAAACTAATGGGAAAGAGAGTATACTTGCTCGCTGTGGCCTTGAGGGAAGTAAACAACCAGGCTTCCAACTGGAGGCAAAGAAACCAGTGGCCCGGCACAAGCATGCCATAACTCAGAATTAATGGTCTTCCTCTCCCCTGTTCAGAACCAATCAGAATGGATTAAAAGACACAAATAATGAAATACTCTACCAACCTGAATTCATACTACTATTTGATCTTTTACAAATTCTTCAAGGATAACAAAATTTGAAGGGCAGAAGTAACATATTACAAACAATCTTAAAATCTGTACTAACCAAAAAGATATACTAAGGATTGGAATAGCAAAAAAAACTCACAAACAGACTATTACCAGGGTCAGGGTTTAAGTAGCAGTTTTATGTTGTGAAACACCAAAAACATAGATTAGAGGCACCACAACCAATTACAAATTTTTTTGTCATGTGAAACAAATGAAGAGAAAATTATTAAGAAAAATGGGCCTAAACATATACTCTTAAGGGTCTTAAAGTATTAGAGGGCAAAAATAAATACAAGTTGCAAGTCTACCATTAAAACACCTGATTGATTATAGTTCTAGAGATAAATATGCATACAGATGCATGTCAGTCACCCAAATTGTGACAAACTGAACAAATTTCATAGCCAAAAACAAACCGAGATAAAATGTATCCTACCTGGAATCATGACTTTTATTGATCTGTTTTAGTTAATGCTTCCATTTCCCTATTCCAGATGACTAAAGCCATACCTTTTGAGGTGAAAAACATCACTATTCAGCTACACAAGACTGTTGATAATGTTACTTATCTATATATCTCCTTAGCACAGTGTTACAATGAATATATAGAGAAGAATTAAGAAGTTAGTTCAGAGTGACAATAACTGTGTATGTATACGACTATATGACTGCTGGAACTGAAACAAAGTTCTTCGGTGTTTACAGTTTGTGATCCCCAAACATCAAGCACAGAAATTAAAAACACATCAAGTTGGCCACAACTACATTTAGAAAATTGTTCACATCGTTGTAACTTACTTAAGTGGGGAACTCTTTCATTAAAATTAGAAATAGACATATAAAAATCAGTATAAGCATCATAAGCCAGTATCAAGGACGTTGATTGCATGTACATGTAGAGAAAACTTCTGTTAAGACAATTCACCATCTGCTCAATTCAGCAACTGGGAAACATCCATTAAAATTGATAGATCAACCCAGACATAAACTTTTTATCTCCAAAATAACTTTATAAACAATCTATACAAATGTATACATAAATAAACCCATACACTTCTTGCATCTACTTCTAAAGTATGGACGAAATGTATACATAAATAAACCCATACACTTCTTGCATCTACTTCTAAAGTATGGACGACAAACAACTTGATATATCAGAAAGCTTACATTTTCAGCACAGAAGAGGAAGAAAAATAATTAATTAACACAGAACCAAAAACAAAAAATAAATCATAAAACTGGAGTTTACACAATCCAGTTTCTATCAGCATTAGAAGCCAAGAGCTCTGTTTAGCATGAAAAAGAACTAAATCTTCACAAATAATTGCAAGAGTAATCTGAAGCGCAAGCGCTCGCAGAGAATCCAACCAATAGATAAGCAAATAACAGCCCAAAGTTAATGAATTGAATAGAATTAAAAACACTTGACACACCTTCCGCAGAACTTGGCAGAAACCCATTTGCTGGAGGCTTCATGCTTATCAATATATGAAATGATAAAAGCCTTTAGCAAATCCAATCACCCGCTTTATTGCAAAGTAAAGATACAGACTTTCCTTCTCCCTTTTTTTTTTAATAAAATTTTCCCCGCTTTTATCACCTTAATAACGAAGTCAGCTCTTGCAGCATCCTTAAAAAATCAACTTTTTTAAACTGACATTAAATCCAACAACCCCAACACAAACTCAAGCTCAGCTTCTAATACTTGCCTTCTTTCACCAAAACCCAATACTAAGTCTCGAACAACAAACACCTCCATCAAGCTCAAACCCAAAATCCCAAAAAGAAGAAAAAAAGAAAGTTTCCTCCTTTAGACCAAAACTCAATCAGATTAGACAAAACAGGAACTTGGTAATGACATATGTGTGCCCAAAACAGCAAATCATCAAATTGGTTATTTATTTTTCCTTTTGGTGCGTGTTTGTGTTTCAATTGACACTGGGATCAAGGTGAATGAAGAAAGGAAACTAACTTGTCGCCGGGAAATCAGAAGAACAAAAGCCAAAGAAAAAAGACAGCCTTTTTATGTGAACCAGCCGACATATAATAAGACTCTGGCAACAAGGCCTGAGTTAAAAGAATTAATTAATAATTTTTTTGTTAAAAAAAGATAAAGAAAGAGAGAGAGGGTGAGAGAGTTTACAGCTACTGTGACTGTCTCAATTAAGAACATAAAATAAAAGACAGTAATAATAATAATAAATTAGTTCATCATAGTGTTGTGTTAATGGTATTTGCTTGCTATAAGCGGACAATAATGTTTTTATCAGCGTCATTAAATTCGTCTCAAATTCACCCCCACAGTCTCACATTTGACATTCTTACCAAATTCACATTTCGTGTAAGAAAATAAAAACTGACTTTGCCGGGGTCTATTTAAGGATCATGCGTTGATTTTTCTCCTCTCTTTGGATAATGACCGTTGGATGCTTCATTTTTTTCACTTTTTTGGGTAATATTTAGTTGGAATTTGTGATCTTCATTTGGAAATTATTGTTGTGACTGCTGACGGTAGTACACCACTAGGGATAGCAACGGGGAGAGAAGGGAAGAGACCAATCTTTTCGTATTAATCTTGATATTTTATGTATGTTTTTGTTTCTTTTTCATCTCCGTCAGAATTATTTAAGAGAATTCTTATTTTTTTTTTGAATAATAATAGTGGATTCTCGAAGGTCTTCGTTCCTCAAATAACTAATACATTTTTTATTTTCGATTTGAGTTAATCATATTAAAATAAAAAATTTAAATAAAAGTAAAGTTCGAAAAATATCTTATATTAATATCTATTACAAAAGTCACATACATTAAATTAGTAAGTAACGCAGTATGCAAGAGATACAAACTTTTTTTACAAACTATCATGAACAAATTAATAGTCTAATACAAAATTGTTACAAATAAAATCGAATTTAGATTCAAAATTAACTTTTTCAATAGTGGCGTGGGTACTTTATAAATGTGGACTATTCCCTTTACAGTACAATAGTTAAGTCAGAGCAAATCAAGAGCAAATATTAGATTAAATTAGATTAGATATTAAAATTGTGATTCGCTGTGGGTAATTATAACATCTAAAAATAAATAAAAAAATATATATTTAAGTTTAAAATATTTAATGAATATTAAAATTAAAACAAAATTTTGGACTAATAGAATCTATTCGGTCTTTTTAATATCCTAAATAAAAATTTATGACTTTAATTAGTTAATTAGGGCTAAAAATTTAATAATATAAATATTTTGATATTTGTTCTTTTTAGCAATTTTTATAATTTTATAATTCAAATTTTATCATTTATTTACTAGTAATTTTAAAAAATTTAAATTAAAATTAAAATTAAAATGAAAAAATGTGTAAGGGATGGGGATTCCATCTCATCCCCATCCTCTCCCCGAATAAGAAATTAGGTAAAAATATTTTATCGTCCCTTCCCCGAATAAGAATTTAGGTATGAAATTATTCATATACTCTCTCCGAATGAATAAAATTCCCAAAGGTACCCGTCTCCGTAGGAATTTTCCCCACCCCTATACACCACTTTGATGTTTGCTGTTGGGCTTTATGTTTTATTCTATTTTTCAATAATTTTTTTTGTGTGTTTATATTATATTGTAATTTGTGTTTTTTTATTATTTATTAATATATTAAAAAATACGCATATCAAATTAACTTTCATTTCTTTCCAAAAACGAGTTAAAAAATTTAATTAAATTTGTTAATAAAATTTGTCAGTGTATAGAGTGTAAAAATTTATCTTTGAGATAAACATAAAATTGCTTGGCCAATAAGGAAATTTTGATTTTTGGAAAGGATTTAACTAACAGTACCATCCTTTACAGCTTAGAAATCGTTAGATTATCAACGAGAATCGATAAGATACGATTATCGGTATAATTCCATCTTCAATAAACAGCTTCTTCAACACCTGGCCATGTTTGATAAGATCAAATGTAAGTTGTTGTTACGTTGAATCTAAAATAAGCCCAAAATGTCACCCTTCAAAGTTGATTCCAAATTTTTAATATTTTGTTAAACAATACTGTGCATATAGTCATCTTTGTGAATGAAATGAAAGGGGTAATGGCGGTGAGAAAGCAAATTGGTAAAGCAACTGAAAATACAAAGAAAGAAAAGATCACCGTCTTTTTCAAATGTAAAAAAATAAAAATAAAAAAGACATATAAAAATAGATTATTGAGTCTTGACTGAAAGAGAGTGGCAAGAAATAATTTTATACAGAAAGAACAATGGCCACCAGCCGCAAAAGCAGGAGATCTTCACATGCCACAAGCTTCAAGGATCCGACTTCGGACATCATTATACTTCAATTAAAGTTAAAACGGGATTAGTTAATTAATTAATCAATTAATTACAAACTTCTCGGTGTTAATTAATCTATGCAGTAGTTGAGGTACCTTTACAATATATATATATATATATATATCTTGCGGAGGGATCCTGAAATTGAGCATCGCATGATTCTGTAGGACCTCTCTTACTTTGATTACTTGCATCATATTCCTTTCACTTTAATTGATCACTTATATCACCGCCAAAAAATTAAATAAATAAAGGTAATTGATTATTTAAATTCTTAATTATTTTTATATATAGTTTTTGTTTACCTTTTGATATTAAATCATCGATCCAAGGTGTTGAATAAAGAAAGGAAAAAAAAACTCGGGGCTTTTTTAAAAGGAATGAAAAATACAAAAACTTTTTTTTTAATTATTAATTTCGAAATTTAGTCCATGTTAACTATCTTTTTGATGGACCCCCCCGGTAACAACTCAAAGGAGCACTTAATAAACAAGGTGATTAAGAGGCAGTGACATGATTGAAATCTCAATTGCTTTAGCAACCTTTTATGCGATGCATGCGGCAATAAGTATAAATTAAAGGTGATCGATCACATAACAAAATAATATTTGGTGGAATGATTATTTGCTTCTAAACTTTGTACGCAAATTAACAAGAAAAATTCGCCAAAGAGAAGCCAGTACTAATCAATGCCAAGAAGCAGACTCTTTGTTCTTCTTTCTTCGCAAACCGCCAGTTGGTTTCAAAACTTCGAGGGAGGGAAGGGTAGGGGTGAGTATTTTGCTCCAGCTGATCAATTAAATGACAAAAAAGGGTAGTAATTTTATTCAAAAGTTTGTACATTCATCGGCTTTAGTTTGATTCAACTCTTTAAAAATTAACTTATTAAGTTTGTAATTTTATTTTTCTTTTTGCTTTGTGTGTGTGTGTAATAATATATATATATATATAACTACGTACCATGTTATTATGGTATGAATGGTTCAGGAACACCTAAAATTTTTATTTATTGATATAAATTGTGAAAAAGTAAAAAAAAAAAAAGAATCAATAACTATATGAAATTCAATTAAAAAATGGAGTACATTACCACTGTGGTAACATAGCTGAACTCATTTGATGTATGGTTTTTCAACCACTATTTTCTTTTTTTAAGGAGAATGTCAAATGCATGCATGTTTGCAAGATTGTCAAAGGGAAGTTTAGGGAAATGATTTGTGAAAAATGAAAATTGTGATTACTTTTATGAAGAAAAGTTAAAAAAAAAAATTGATGCCTTCACCATTTTTTTCTCCTTTTTTTTTTCTCACATGTACTTGCTTGTTCAAACATTCTGCCAAACATAAAACATGTTAAGTTTCATTTGGAGCTAGTATAAATTATTACCCAAAAATATTTACATCCATCCTTCTTCATATCTATGTTCAAGTTATTTAACTGGTTCTCATATCGCCAAGATTCAACTTATCAATCTCAAACAAACAAGCAAGGTAGTTGTTTCTATATCAATACTATATTTATGTACTCGCATTTATACACACATACATATATGTATGTGTGTGTAAGTAATTTGTAAGTTACTTTTAATGTAACTTATAATCAACAATTTCATGATCAAAATCTAACAGTTGAAAAATAATTTATTAAAATAAGTACAAATGAGTCACAAGTTAAGCTAAATTAGTTTTATAAGCTGTAAGTTACATTAATTATATATGTAATATGAGAGAATGGATATAAAGGGAATTGCCACTCACATTCTTATAGCGAGCGACAATCTATATGTCCATCTTTATTGTGAGCGACAATCCATATATCCATCCTTATGGTGAGCGACAATTCACATGCCCAACCTCATCGAAAGAGTTGTGCAATAGAACCTGCAACACTTCTAACAAGAGCTAAATATGTGGCCGGTCAGCGCTCGTATAACATAAAAGAGAGAACAGGCGTCTAATTGTGAGCAAATAAAGGGCAGCGAAGCAGAGAGAGCCACAGTGAAAGGCAAAGGCAGCCGATTAAGCTAGAATTGAGCATGCATGTGAGGTGTTGCAGCTTTTGTCTGGCCAACAACCTCCAAGCACTCCGACCACTTTGTGATAGTGGGCTTCTTGCCTTCTCATTTATTTTTCAATCGTATGGCTCATATCTTTTCTCCTCTATTCGTCATTCGCCAACTCTCCTTGCTCTCTATTCTCTCTTCAACATAATTGTACGGGCTCCCCATCCTTTTTTCTCTTTAATTTAATTTTTAATTTTTAATTTTAATATCACCCACTCATGTGCCCTTGTCAATGCGATACCCTATATACTCCATTTTTTTTTCCCTTCCTAAAGAAAACATAAAATATACTCAATCATTCTCAGGATAGATCATCATTACACATTAATTTCCTGAAACCATATTAACTATGATCCCCATATTCATGAATTGACTTTGCTGACACACACAGACGCACATATGTACACGTGTATGTACTGGTAGATAAGAGTTCATTGGTTCTTCATGATACAAACATTTACCAAAACACTACGTACCAAGGGCGATAACAAGGAGACAGGACAAGACACAACTAACGCTGAGTCATGTGATCATGGATTATGATTTAATTAAAAATAACGCCATTGATTTGTTACACAATAATTATATGCGTGTGTCATATGGGACATACAACTTTAATTTTTGCTCTTAGCACTAAGAAATAAGAGTTTGTAAAAAGTTAATTAACGCATGGAAAGAGTGTCCGCCATGTACCGCACCATGCGATCATCCATACATATGCTATGCCGTCCATGAGTCATTTGATCTTCATTAAGAACTAATCGATAATAAACAGAATGATTCGGTTTCTGAAATCGAGTGCCGTCTATGAGTCATTTGATCTTCAGAGCAATACTAATTATATCATTAAGAACTAATCGATAATAAACAGAATGATTCGGTTTCTGAAATCGCCGTTGCCCGTGCCACTCGACATGCCAATTAATAGAATGATATATGTGTTATGTATCCATGGATCTGATTCGCATTAATTGATTTGCTCGTGTCATGTGCGCGCACATGGCTTAATGAATAAACGTGCTGAGAAAATGAGACACACACTCAATTAATTAAGAGTTATTTGCTTTTCAATTTGGGTCTTGTCGTCATTTAATGAAGTACTACGGGTGCTGTTTAAGCTAATGATGGGGTTATTCCCCACTAATAAACAGCATCAAGGTTTTTAATTAATGGCTTCAACTTCGAAGGAATTTTTATGCATGAGATGTTAGTACATTTCAAGACAATGACATGACATATCTCTATTATGGATCTACCCACCGTTTAAAACGAGTCATGGTCCCTACGCTACTAACGGCTCAAATAATATATAAATTTATTAGGGTTTTGTAAATTTGTGAATGCAGATAACATTTGATTGACCTCCATTAACATTTGCTCAAAAATACATACAGATTCTACATCCTGATGACTCACATCGCATTGATTTTGAAATTTGTCGGAGACCGTCATTAAAGAAACTTAACCCTAATGAATGTGACAGTACAATAATGCAAGCAGCTAGCTAGTTGTTTGCTTAGACACCAGGCTGGATAATGGGAGCTGCTTCACGCAACCTTGAGATATATTTATTTTGGCTATTGGAAGAAGCTAAAGCAGGCACCTAACAAGGGTTTCTTCTACAGAACGCGAGAGAGAGACAGAGAGGAAAATAAATTCAAGTTTTTTCTTTTTTCTTTTTTCTTTTTTTCCCAGAAATAAATATTTATATGTTGATACATGTCGATATGATATAACGATAATGAAGCCACTAATGTCTCAATCCAGGTGATTCAACTATATCTCTCAAAAGGATTTTGAAAGTTATTTAATTGCATTATCCACTTAGAAATCAATAGCCACAAAACACAATTTTATTTTCCTCTCGTGGGTCCATTTTAGCAAGGCATATTACTGCACTATGAAAAAGGTGGGGCTCAATCAATCAACTTCACCTTCTCCAATTTGCACGATATATAAAGGATTAGATGCATGCTGCCACCATATCTCTGTATGTGCGTGTGTAAGATCAAGTTTGATTTTCAATTAGCATTTGAACGTACCTTTAGAGTTAGCTTAAAATTAATCATGCACATGGCCAATACATATAGAAGCTTGGAAAGCTAGCTACGTACATGATGTATAGCATTTATTTATTTATTTTATTTTATTTGGTGCAATGGATAAATCTAATTACTGAAAAACAAATAGACTTAAATACTAATTCTGAAATAAATTAAAGAGTTGGCTGTTAATAAATGGTATTATGGTAATCAACGCTGGATGAGTTACTAACAAAAATAAAAGTTGCAATAATGAGCTGCAAATTGATGCCAACTCTAGCCTCTAGGGACTAAAAAAGAACTTGACCATAGTGCTCTTAGAAAGGCTAAAATTGCCTATCAATCATGATCTCATCAATATCCAGCTCCTTTAACTTCTAAACAAGAGAAGGGGAGAACAAGTTAATATAAGCACACGATAAGCGCCCTAAGCCCCATTAGTGGCGGATTTCAACCAATAATCTTAATGGCTCGTACGCCAACCGAAATTAAAGGATCCCCAGCTACACAAAATGATGAAACATTTGAGTAGAAAACTTAAACAAGAACCCCCTTCAAGCAAGCAAGAACCGCGATTCACGTCAAATTTTTATTAACGTCAAAAGCTTGCAGCTCGTAAATATGATTGCTTCTGTCCCCTACAAAAGCCACACCCTCACGCTTCACATCCTAAACCTATTTCCATGCAAAAGTAAGAAAGAAAAATACAATGAGTCCGCTGCAAATTTATTGCAGCACTGACAACTTTCTTTAAATATCTCTCACATTTTTTCTTATAACAGCCATTAACATAATATGCATGCTAGCTATAATTGAGGTTCACGTGGGTGGTGGATTTATTACTGTTTTTTTTTAAAAAAAAAAAATGTAAACAGCTTTCCCTTTCTTTTTCTGTGGGGGTACTTTGAATTATTGCACTGCTTAATCTGACCTGTACCATGCCATTATTAGCTTCAAAAATTATCATCACTGAGGATTCCTGAAAACTTTTTGCATTCTCCATTCTTTCTGTTACTTGTGATTATAAGTTTTTGTAAATTTGGATGTATCGATATTTTTTTTTTCTTTTGAGAGAGAGGGGTACAAAATTTAGATGGTAACCAATCTGGGTTGAAGTCGTGACTATATCATAAACTGTCAGGTGTTAAGTAATTACTTATCCTATTGTCTCAGAGATCTCACCGTCGTATATGGTGATTTGTAAGACTTATGTACTTATTATATCAATTAAGTTACAAATTTTTATACCCAGACTAACTCATGAGATTTTTTATATAGAAAGTAAGTGCTAGATCTTACTAATTATCTCTAGAAAGTCAATTTGAGATTTATGTGGGTAATTAAATAAGTCGCTTTTATTGTATAGACAAATAAGCTACTAAGTAAAAAATGATTTAGTGTTTGATAAACTGTGTTGTTGCGATTACTATGAGTTTAAAATATAGAGCACATACATTTAATAAATTTTATTACAAAAATGTTGTTTTATTATATAATAACTAAAATAGATATAAGTTCAAAATATGAACTTATTGCATCAAAATTTTAATACTGAGCAGAGCATATAGTAGTTGTAATTGTAATTTGATTACGATAGATATGATATGTAATAGTTTATATATTAGGGTTTATGAGAAGGTAAGATATAATTATATTTTTGTTAAAATACTAAGATTATAATAGCAACTTTAAAAACTGTATGGTGACTTGTATAATAAGCCGTTCATAAAAAGCAACCCCCATTTGCTTTTAAAATTTATGGTTAAAATGAAGAAATTTATAAAATAAGATGTTTTTAGAAAATTTACATAACATTATTTTTGTCAAAAATTATGAAATAAGTAATTTGTTGGGTTTCAACCTCAATCTCAAATAAGCAAAAATTTAGTTTATTTGACATGATTTTAAGTCATGAAATGATAACAACACAAATTTATGGAAATATAGTGTTTGAGTATGCGTTTGGGGCAGTTGTATTACCATAGCGCAATTACTCCCCCACCTTTTATTTTACGGAAATATTCCCTAAAATATAGTGTGAATCTTATCCATCAACCCAAGGAGCAGCAACCAACTTTCTGGTCCACTAACAAGTTGGCAAACATGGACTATGGTATTAGATTGCAATAATTCTGCTCTTTTATGTTGTTTTTTTTTTAAGTCAACCTTTTACTTTGCTCATTCATTGTAAAATATCTTAGTATTCATCAAAATAATTAAAATATAAACGGTAAAGAACTGCCATATCAAAATATGTACTCATTTCATCTACTTTAATTTGATATTTATGTGATTATGTAACCTTGAATTACATTCTAACTAATTGATATTTACACTGAGAATTTATTATTTTTTATTAATTTTATTTTCCTTGTTTCGGCAGGGGTTATCCTCAAAAAAAAAAAAAAACTCGGGATATTTTTGGGATATCTTACGATGTTGTAGTACATATTTACACTGAGAATTTATTATTTTTATTAATTTTATTTTCCTTGTTTCGGAAGGGGTTATCCTCCAAAAAAAAAAAAACTCGGGATATTTTTGGGATATCTTACGATGTTGTAGTCTAAATATTTGATCTCAAAATGGACCAAATTTACTTACGAATATTTGATGCAAAACGAGATCAATTTTACCTAATAAGAGGTGAGAAAATATCCATAATGTAATTTGAGAGTGATTTGTGTAATTTATGTGTGCTTGTTTATGATACTCAGAACAAGCATTATCCTATCATTTCATTTTTCTCAATATTGAAGTTAGATAACGCGTAATAATAATAAACAGCAAGTATATAAGTTAAACAAATGCTCAATAAGTTAGTCTTATATTTTAAAATTCAAGATAATAACAGTAACATATGATAGAGTCATCTGTTTAGTGCCTTCCTTTATATAATGGTCGTTTTCTTTCATTTAAAAATTAATGTGGACATAATTATACATTAAGCGTGGATTAGATTAGATCCCCTTTCTCCCAACTAATAATGTCATATAAAACTATGTACCTGTAAATGGCTAACATTGTAAATCATTAGCAATAATGATTAATGATTTCATAAAAACTTTTGAAAGTTTTGCATTCTAAACTTATGATTTTGTGTCATGTGTACATTATAGTAGTGTATGATTAAATTTTATTTATTTTTATATTTTTATTCAATAACTTCTAATCGTGTTCTTGTATTTTATCCGGTATAAGGTCACATCTACATAGAATCCAGGACCACGAAACAATACGATGCCAATTATTTCTATTGTTTGGAAATTATTCTTTCGTAAGTAAATAGTTAAACAGTATTAATTGGGTAATAATTTACAAATTAATTTAGTGTGCGTCATATATTTCATATCATAAATCTGTCTTTTGTTACCATTAGATCAGCCACATACTTGAATAGAAATCATAAACTAACTATATCATTTCATTCGAGAGCCAACTATACTTGGAGAAGAGAGGTGATTCGACTCATTTTAGTGTATCGTGTTCAAATATCTAGGCTAAAACATAAGTGGTAACGATGTGAATTTAACTTGATCTCATCAAATTTTTAACCATCTATTAGGTATGTATATTGGTAAATAATATATTATGTAAAGACCCCATGGGAAGAAAATGATACTGAATTATTTTGCCATATTTGTCCTGTTTCTCCTGAGCAATCAAGACCGAAAAGCATAGTCACTATCAGAAAGGAAAATATAAATAGGAAAGAAACGTGTCCGTGACCAAGACCAAAAAAAGACGCGAAGTGGGCCAAGTGGTAGGAATGATGGGCCTCAACATCGGCCAGTGCCAACAGTGGTCATTCAATTTTCGAAAAAGTGGGCCCAAATCAGAACCCCAGGCGATGGATTTTCACTTCTTCACCTGACGTGGGGGCATCCTATACCTCATCCTCATCGATCAGTTTTATGGCCCTTCATTCGTCAACGCGTCCGATTCCGGTTGTAATGGGACCCACACAACCCCCCACAATGATCCCCATGTGCCATTTGATTTTGACCTTACGTACCCAACGTTACAACGTTGACTGTTTCTGAATTTTGTTCATGCAAATGACAAAGTGCAATTACTTCCAAGATGATGAAAGCTTGTGGCTTGCTTCTTCAATTGTGCTTTTCAGGTCTTTTTTTCGCCACACGGGCAAGCATGGGCCATGGTTTTTTGGTTTTTACGCATTATCTGTTGGCTCACAAAAGGGTTAATTTACCAGTCAAAGGCAACAATATTAAGCTAATTAATTATTTGATTGGATCGATCATACTTCTGATACATTAATTAAACAAGATATTCTTCTATCGTGGTCGATAGTTGTGTTCGTGAAAGATCAATTTTTTAAATTTTTTATAAAAAATTTTTAAGATCACTCTCATATAATATATAAAAATTTATAATTTAAAAATCGTTTCTTAAAAATTTGATTTAAATTTTTTCGCTAAAGTGATTTAGACTTCTAGATCACGATCCGTCACCACCACGCCTGTTAGATCACGATCCGTCACCAACGATTTAAATTTTTTCGCTAAAGTGATTTAGACTTCTAGATCACGATCCGTCATCACCACGCATGTTAGATCACGATCCGTTACCACCACACTTGATCTTTCAGGTTATGACTCGGGTTTGATATGCACCTGGCGTGTGGGCGCCTTTATCACTACCAAAACAACTAGTATAAGAAAATTTTTCTTTCAACAATAGAGAGAAATATTTTTCTCTGATCTGTATAAAGTGACAGCTCTCTTTTTCTTTAGATAAAATAATTCTTTTTATATCTTCCTTTAGTGAAAACCCTAGGCTCCAAATAATGAAAAACAAAACTCACTTTACTTATTTTTTTTCTATAGGGGATCCACCTTATAAAATAACATAAGTCTCCTTACACACAAGCTAATTACATGGAGCCTCCCACTAAATGATATATTTAGGATTTTAACCCAAATAATTGGTTATCTTGCTTATTAATCCAGTAGTGGTGCAGTCAATTAAATGAGCTAACCCGGTGATCATTTGGGAACATACAATAGTGGTTATAACAATTATGCATGTAATTAAACTTGCCTAATTATTTAATTCAAAATACACTCCACTAAAAGATTGGAATTGACCTCCATAATTGTATACTCGAATAATAATTCGTCTCAAGCCACATTGATTTCTTTACTGTACAATCTTTTGTACCACATCATTAATTAAATCGATATCTCAACTGTCCAATCAATTTAATTACATCTTATTTGTTGATACTTACTGATTTTCTCTAATGATTATTTTCAACATACTAAATATGTTGACACACTTTGGCTAGTGAATTCTATGATCAAGTGTCGAAAACCCATCAAGAGATGTGTTGTACAAATTCTATATTGTTAATCAATAACTCCAATACGCATAATTGATCCCACCAAGATACCGGGTAATCTTGACCACAAGTATGTGTCGTACCAATTGGTAACTCAAATAGAATAACAATTACCATTATTAAATCATAATTAACTCAAGATTAAGATTACAGTAAAATCAATGCCTATGAGATTTAATAAGTCTGATAGTTATTACAAAGTTAATTAAATCTCATATGTGATCTTGTTCAATGTAGTCGTACTACATCAATAAATTCATACATGATTAAGACAAATCATTCAATGAATTTATTACAGTCTATACCTAAATAAAGTGCCCAACTTTATTTATCAACTGCGAACTAAATTTATTTAATCATAAGATAACTTGTATTTATGTCTTCTGTGAATCCACATGGTGATCACATAAATACATATAATATGATTAAATGGACTTTAAT
>MKYO02027151.1:210811-228312 GCA_002013955.2 Citrus medica
GGGGGGTGGTTGGTATAAACAAATAAAAAAGAAAAATACTTTGGATTTGATGACTTGAGCACTTGTAAATTCGTCACACCTATACATCGAATTGAGTGTATTTTGTTTTGCACTCGAAGGGAAGCCATTTGCATTCACCACCAGAGCTGGATTCCAAAATGTGTATGAACACCTCCACATGGGCCAGGGCCCAAAGAAATTGCTATTGTGCTATTTTCTTTGATTATTTTCTCAATTATTTTTTTTAAGAGTTGAACCATAGGCACTCCTCCAATGCTATTTTAAGATTTTGTTTAGTACTGAGGTGTTGTAAGTTAAAACTACAACTTTGAACCCATTGTTAAAAATTTCCCCATCAATTGTATTGGATATACATAAAATTTATCAAAAGGTAATGAAACACATATATTGTTGGTGATCTTACCTCTATGGTTGTTGTAAGAGAGAGAATTTTTTTATGGAATGGAAAATATAAAGAAGAAATAGGGCAGAAGATTACATGAATAAAAGAAAAAAAAACACAATGATAATTTATTGAAATATTGATTTCGTTTCTAAGTCGAACAAGGATAGTTATGGGTTTAAAGAATTATTATAATGATATTTGTTGAATTATATTAAATGATCAAACATATTTTAAAAAAGTTGTTAAATAGGAACTTATTCTAACAAAAGTGTTTTTTAATTATTATTACCAAACATTAAATTTAACTTTTATTTTCTCAAAGCCAATCCCATTACAATGCAAACTACTTTTTTCTAATATCATAAAATAGTAAATATAAAAGTTTTTAAAAGGGGTCCAAACGGGTTTTAAGAATCTAAAAGGCAAACTTTTTAATTAAAGAAAAATGATTTAAAATCCTTATTTCATCAATTAAAACAAATTATATAATTTCACATTAAATTAATAATGAATATTGGGAAGAATAACAAAAGTGCACGACCATATTATTCAATTATTGTAGGGTATATATACGTTCTTAGGGTGATAACTAAACAAAATTTTCAGTTTTCCTTATATTGTATCATTAATAAATCGGATAGTAGTATTTAGGCTCCGTTTGGTACAACTTATTAAATAGAGCTTATAACAATAGAGTTTATAGAACTAGAGTTTATACCAATAGAGTTTTTGGATAAAAAGTCATTAGGTGTTTGGTTGTCAGTAAAAAAAGTACTTTTAAACCATTAAACTGTGTGATATTTTTTATATTATATATTTTTAGAAAAGCTCTATAACCTCTACTCCCAAAAACTCAAATTTTAGGCTTTTGCTAGTAGAGGTAAATTAACTTATTTAAGCTAAAAAAACTCTACTTAAAAAATAACCAAACACCATAAAAATTTTAAAAAAGTACTTATACGATTAAATAAGCACTTATGGCTCTTAAATAAGCCATAACAAACAGACACTTAATATATAAAATAATTATTTGATGAGGACATACTCATTTTAATAAAGTGAGGATATGCTACTACCAAATAAAAGAATACATATTTTTATATATTTATAAATGGATAAATGTAGTCTCTAATGTATTAAATTAATATTTTGTTATATTTTAGTGTGGATCCCTAATTAAAGTGAGAATGCTAATAAAAAATAATAAAAAATAAAAATTTCAATATACTATAAAATAAAATGCATTATATATAAAAACAAAAAAACAAAAAACGTAATATTCTAAAAAACAAGCTCACAGTTAATTATTATCTCTATGTTGATTTTTTTATAGTCAACTTGGAAAAGAATAGATAGCCAACAGAGAATCAAAATTCTAAACACCTACATTGTTCCTACTCATTTATCCAACAGAATTTTCTCATTTCTAGGAAAAATAAAAATTAAAAAATTTCCCCTCAATCACCTTTCTCGATCATCCGACGATCACAAATCATTAATCTCATGCCGCTAGAATCAATACTAACGGTCCAGATTCACAGTTGCTTCATTTGATCGCTCACACTCGAAGCTCCGTTCACGTTCATCTTGTAAGTTTTGGACGCAACAGAGAACGGCCGCTTGAATGCTGTTGAGTTCCTAGAATCTGCCAGTTAGACGCCATCAATTCATTAACAGGTAAGATGCACTTCTCACGTGTTATTGTCAGTTTTTAGGGTTTTTGTATTTGATCATGTAAAGGCAAACTAAACGAAGTGGGTTAGTTTAATTTGGTGAAATTCGAGTTGGGTTAATTGCGATTATGATTATTTATTTACTTTTTGTTTCAGATGGGTTCTAGAGACGAGGTTGTAGAAATTGATAGCTTGGAGAAGGGTTTATTATCTGATAACGGAATAGAACGTGAGGATGATGATGATGTTCTTTATACGGCGTCGTTTCAAGAGAAAGAAGACAATTTTGTTCAGTATCAAACCGCTCAGTGGGTGTTATATTCGTTGCTTTTGATTTTGGCTTGGGGCATCGGCCTGTTCATGCTTTTATATTTGCCTGTGAGGAGGTACATTTTGCGCAAAGATGTCCGGTCAAGAAAGCTCTTTCTTACTCCGAATGCCATTGTATATAAAGTAAATGAACTATCCTTTTTAAAGTTTCATGTCTCTGTTGTTTATGTGCGCTTTATCTGTTGCTTCTAGTTATAACTTTGGTTGCATTTAAAAGTTTTACAAGTGAAATTTTGGTTAACTTATGGCAACTTTGAGACCCTAGTGGATTGCATTGGTTGTTATACTTTGTTTTTTTAGCTCAGGTGACAAGGCCGGTGCCATTCCCTTGTTTTGGGGTATTAAAGAAAGAGAAGCATGTTCTGTTGCCTTCAGTTCAGGACATTGTGATTGAACAAGGTAAAAGCTCTACGTCATTTCCTTGCTCTAATATTCAGGATGTAATATTGTTCCATTCTTTTGAATTTTATCGCATAAAATTGACCTTCATAGTTGCTAGACAAGGTTTACTTTTAGAGTTAAATTCTGAGCATTAATCAAAATGGCTGGGTAGAATAAACCCAGTTTGTATTGCTTAGTAGCTTTTGGAATCTCAGAAAGATTAAAATACTGACCCCCATTGGGTTCATTGTACTTTCACTACTCCCTGCTTGGTGATTCAGTACCCTTAGAGATTCCTCCACTTTATGCAGTATTGCAAGTTATTTCATTTAAAACATCATCAATTGCCTTGTGCAACATTAGTAGTATGTTCAACATTTGTCCTGCCTTCTTCAAAGCCAAAAAGTGATCCCTGTCCATTATTGCTTTTGAAGGGGTGTTTTGAATCTCAAAGTAAAAGCACGTTTAGTTGTTGTATTACAAATACATTTATTGTGGGGGAAGAAACACATGCAACTCTTGTACACATTTAATGTGGGAGATGGAAACATGTTTGAATTGTTTTCAGCATTTTGTTGCCAGCATCTCTCAAAATATTAAAAGAATATAAATGTGGTAATTTCTATCTCAACTCCTCACTCACCCCCCAGCCCATCTCTCCACTTCATCTCTTCTCCCCCTTTTCCCTTTTTTTCTCCTAAATCTCATTCTTATCTTCCCAGTTTTCTAACTTTGAACAGAACCTATTTAGATGTGCAATGTGCTCTTGAATTGTTAATTTGTTAAACAACACTTAGTATTTTAATTATTTGTTTGTAATTGTTACTTTTTATGCAATGAATGAAAAGAATGCCTAATATAGATTGAATTAAGTCGATTTAAATACTTGTTTAATTAAGTAATAGAAAGCTAAATCTATGAAGAGGGGAAACCCACAGCCTCACACTATGTGTAGTTAAAGAATTTGGAGTTAACATATATTTATCTTTTTATCATTACAAATGTTGGTACCAGCCTGTTTTCATTTTCAAAATACTGCCATTATAAATTGATGCTAGACATGTTCGTGAATATTGAAAATACTGAATTTAGAAATGCCATTTTCATTCTAAAAAGTGATTTTCGAAAACATAATTTGAAAAATGGTACTGGACAGGCCCTAGTACTTTTAAGGTTTGGCTCATTTTTCCTTAATTATTTTTGCCCCATCATTAATGGCTCTCATCTAATTGTGCTATAACTTCAGTCCAGTTAATGTTAAAATACTTGTGTTGCCTTCAGGATATTTGCAATCTCTCTTTGGTGTTTACTCCCTTAGAATAGAGAATGTTGGTGTCAGAAGACCGCCGCGTGATGATGTTCAAATCCAAGGCGTAGCAAATCCAAGTGATTTCAGAAAGGTACTTTGTTATCAAAGATCATGTATAACTGGCTATGTCATAAAGAAAGTGTAATTTTTTAATTCTCTCCCCACCTAGTATTTATTTTTTTTATCTGTACGTGCAATTTTAGGCAGTTTTGACACGGCTCTCAAATATGAGGAATGAGGTGTTCTCCAGAGAAGCTTCTGCAATTGAGGACGTTCAAAATCCAAAGAGAAGTCTTTCATCAATAACCTCGGTATGTCAAAATACTAACTCATTACTGCTTCTTGGACTAATCTCAGTCACTTAATTTCATCCATTGTTGTTTTCATGTAGCTGCCCTTGTTTTGTTGGGATTAATTATTAGTGAGTTCACAATTTAAGATCAGGTTTATTTCACAAATTTTTGCATTTCGGGGATTGGGGAATTTTAGTTTTGAATATAGGATATCCATTCTGTTCAATGGATTTTCACAATATCAGCCCTCCTGATACGTTGTATAACTAGGAATTTTGTCTTTTTTCGAGTTTCTTCTTTCCTTTCTTGTTCATTCAGCTTATATTTCTTTTTCTTTCATTTGCTAATTGAAGATGTCACCGTCAAAACCTTCAAGGCATGATTTAAGTCATTCAGGAGATCAAGTAGTGCTTCAAAAACTTGAGGAGGTTGGAAGTTCTGTGAAGGTAAATGCCCCAACAACTAATTTTATTCTATGTTTGCATTTTGGAAATGTGTCATCTGCCTAATCCTAGATGTGTCTTTGGCATTCATCACAGAGAGTACAAGCTTTAATTGAGGAGCAATGTGGTCAAACATCAGATTCATTGGTTGAGGTGAGTGGATTTTAAATATACTATAAAATACTGGTTTTCTGGCTTGTGGTATATGCTTTACAACATGTTATTTTTAGCTACAAAAAGTATAAGTGATAATTCCTTTGCACAGCAGTACATGCAACTGCTGCCAATATGACTTGTGTGTGTGCTTTTTTTTTTTTTGGGTTTTTTCAGCCAAACTTTCAAAAACAGTTACCATGGAGAAAATCCTAGTGTTTTTTTTATTTTCGGTGCTTGAATTGCTGACTCTTGACTTTTAATCAATAGACTGCTTTTTGTTAATAGCAACCACATCAAACTATGTACACTTGTAAAGTTCTTAATTATATTCAGTCAAATGAATTGAACAGTACATAACAAAATTCATTTACATAAGTTTTCTTTCTTGTTTGTCATGTCATTATTAATATATAGATATTTAGCAAAACGATGAAACTTGTATTGATGAAGAAAGATCAAAAGAGTTACTTATTTAGCAAAACAATGAAACTTATATTGATGAAGAAAGATCAAAAGAGTTACTTGTATTATCCAGCTATCATGCTAGTGCTGCTTGATATTAAGACAGGCAAATAATCAATTTAACAGCTTTAACAAGCTAAGGTCAGGAGTGCCAAAATATGTCAACTCTATTTATCGTCCTTTTTTCTGCAAATGGGTAAGAGTTGAAACTGGTGTCCAGTTTATTACTGCCTCATGGACCTTACCATAATGCATGGGACATTAGCTCTTGGAAACAAGCTTAAGGAAACAGGATAGTGCATGTACAGGCACAGGTGTGTGTATGTATGGTTATGAACGTAATATCATGATGATTCATAATAAATTGCCCCTTTGAAGTTTCAATTAATTTATTTAGGAAGATAGAATAAAAAACACAATAATTTGAATTTTGTCTATGAAAATCAGATGCTCAAGCTTGACTGTTAATAAATGTTTCTGAGAAAGTATAAACGGTTATGTTAAAAAAGTTCAATATTTTCAAAAAATTAATATTTGAGTCAGCCGAAGCAGAATTAGTCCAAGCTCTTCTATTTTTGTTAACGGTCCTCGCAGGCAGAAATTCTTTCTCTGATTAGCTCATAATTGCACTTGTCTGTGCTTATTTATTTCATCGCAATAATGGACTATTTATGTAATAAAAAATAGTATGTTAAAGGAAAAATAAGAAAATTGGACCGTTGTTTAGAGCTGGTTTTGATCTGAACCTTGGGATGCAGGAGACAAGGTGATGCATAACTGCCATACAAACGCACAGAGGTAGTATCATGAAACTGACTCTTTGTATATGCTTTCTGCATGACCTTTCAAGGAGTAATAGTTTAATACTGTACAAACATTGCCGGGTTGATTTTGGGTAATATTTGTTTGCATATTTCTGCAATCCATTTTGAGGCTACAACTGAGTCTCAGCAGCGCTAATACAGGGCTCATGGTCTTCAGTCTTATTCGTTATATACCTAATTTGTATTTTCTTATTCATATGTGGAGAAGGAAAATTGGGGGGGGAAGGGGGGGTGTGGGGGCTGGGGTAGAGGTGAATATTTTTTGTTTGCCAGCATCATGATGTTGTTTGTGTAATTACTTCATTTCTTTGCAATTACAATTCTTAGAAATGGTTATTAATAACTTTTCTTTCCAGTATTTTTCGAGGTTTAGCGTTTATTTCTTTGTTGCCTTGCTTTGGACTTAAAACAGGATAACTCTTCAAGCACTTTTTGTTCTCTATCTCTGTCCTTTGCTTATGACTGGTTAAAAAAAAAATAATAATAATAAATAAAAGTTTGTGACTGACTGCTGTGTTTGAGTCTCTCAGCATACTCGGCCATGCGGAACTCAATGTATTTTGGTCTAAAAACTCAATGACGAATTGGCAAACCAATGGCTGATGAATAAATATGACATGACAAGAGTGTAAAAGAAGTGCACTTAAGTAGAATGTAGTAATAGATTTAGACAGTCTTTACTGAAAATAATTAAACATACTTTGTATGGAGCTTGAGAATTGTTCCCAAATTAAACACATTCCTATAGAATCAAACCGTTGGATCTCATATGCATTCACCGCAACACAGGCCAAACCAACCAGTTTTAACTGATCTTAAATCCTAGTACTATACCTTGACCCTTGTCACCCAGAGTCCTCTCTTTCATATATCCTTGGAGGTATACATAATATGAGAAGGACTACACTTCAGCACAGCAGTGTCTGTTACATCCCTCATTTGGAAACCCTGAAGCTTCGAAAATGGTAACGGAGAGTGGAGGCTGTGGTATACCTCACAACTTTGCCCTGTAGAGATACCCACAGGTGATACCATGTCTAGTAGTGGTCGATAAAGCAGAAGGATAAAGTCGTAATTTAGTAGAAAAATGTAGAGAAGTTGGTGGGAATTCGTCACGTGTCAACGTAGATGGCTGATGCCGCCGGTTAGTGGTTAGCTTGCTTTACCTACGTCTTCAGTAATAGAATAATAGACGGGTGGAGAGGGAGGCTCAGGGGGCCAAAAATTGCCGTTCCTTTCCTTCCCTTCCCTTGATTAATTTTAGACAATTTCTCTTCTTTTAATAATATCTCAATACGCAGCGTTTAGATTTTTAGGGCGTTCAATTTCAATCATTATTAACATGTTTCTTGGTATTTTTTTTTATTAAATTAAATTAAAGGTGCATATTGGTGATGAATAATTTGTGAGAAAAGTGCGCGGAAGAGGCACGTGAAGAAGTCACCTTTGAAGCATATGTATGTCGCTCGAGACCAAATTTCCATTCCTTTAAACAGTACGACGTCGTGTGATACATAAATCGAGAGTGAGAGTGGTTGCACGTAAAAGCTTGTTGTTTTGTTTGTTGTATACATAAATAAAATCCTAATTTATTAAAGAGATTTAGGAAGGAAATTTTTTTTATTTTTTTTGTCTGTGTGGATAGAAAATTCTAGAATATGGTTGCAAAAGTTGGCTTACCAATCTTGACCATTGTTCTAACATTTTTTTTATGTCATGTATGTGAATTTTTCCCCATCAAAAACTAATTTTGTTACTAACCAAGGTAATAATAAACTAAAACTAAATTTTAAAAAAAAGGTCTGTCTTACCACTCTTTTTAGACTAAATTAATTTTTTTTGTTAAATGTCATTGTCGAATATTCCAAAGCATATACTGTATGCAAATGTAATTGTATTCTTTAAAAGGTATATTCTACACATTTTGTCCCTTTGTTTATTAAACTACATTATTAGTTCACAATAATATTGACTTAGAATTTCGAATAAAATGAAGAGAGGTCTCATTTTTGGATTTTTCATTCATCCATTCTTTTTTTTTTCTTTTTTGACTTTTCTAAAACAGTTTCTTGAATTTATCGTTCATTACTATCTCAAGTAATTACTCATCATTGATTGTACGTAAAACCATTCTATTGGATCGTGACATGTATAACTTTTTTTTTTTTTGTATGTGTTATTTATAAATTTATTGTTTCCTTGAAGTACTTTTAATTTACAAAAAAAAAAACGCTTAAAATAAAAAGTAGAGACTAGGAAGTAGGAGACTAGGAGCCAATATAAAACTCGTTGCTAATTCTTTGTGTTTGTGATTGTTCTGTTTTCAACGACGAAGATTACTTTATAGACCGGCAGAGTCAAACTAAAGAGGAGATTGTGTTTAGGTAAGGGAACACATGGAAAAGAAGATTCTTATTTCCTTTCATCAATCAATTGGCCCACGACATTGAGTCCAAATTTGTATAAAACAAAAATAAAATACAATAAAATTCTCATAAAAAGATATTAAATATTACGGTGATATAATTACCAAAAGGATAGAAATAATAAACAACATACATGGCAAATGACACAGAAAATTTGATAAACAAATTTGTAGGAATAGGATTATGAGTAATCCTATTCCTATTCTAATATTTAAGTTTTAATTCAAGTTTTGAGATTGTGACATTTATTTATTAGATGGTAGTTAAGTAATTTTATAAATTAGCTAGATATTCTAATATTTAAGTTTTAATTCAAGTTTCGAGATTGTGACATTTATTTATTAGATGGTAGTTAAGTAATTTTATAAATTATGAAATTTATCGTCCAATATATTAATGACACATAACATTAAAATTTAGGTTAGAAATCAAAACTATTGAGATTTTTAATATTATTGATAGAATTATTAATTTATTCATCCCTCAGTGACAGTGCAATTATGTTTGGTTCTTAGAGTGAAGGCTAACAATCGATGGTTTAAGTCTAAGAGAATATGTCTAATTCGTAAATTTTAACACTTTATTTCATTAATATTGTTAAATCGCTAAAGTGTAAAATGATTTTTTTAATACAAAAATTATCTAGTTTTAATTTGCATGTCTCGTAAGGATCAATTTTTTTTAGTAAAATGTAATGTTACAATTTTCTTTTAAGTGTTTTGTATGAATATTTTTCTTTTATATAATTGAAAGTAATTTGGGTCGATTGTCTATAAATATGTCCAATTATGGTGTGCTTAATTAATGAATAAAAATTGTAGCAAATGGCTCCTTCATCTCAATTGAATAGTTGGTACTTCCACGATTCATTCTTAAAGTCGAGAGTTTTAAGTCCTTCTTTATGCCTTTATAAATGTAAATTTTAATCGATATAGACGTAAATAATAAATATTTAATAAATATTTTCATCCGTAGTAACAATGTTATCCTTACTTATCATAAATATTTTGTACACGCACATTGTACGAATACGTAAAGTAAACGTGTGATTAAAATATAACGAAAAATCAATGTTACTTGGGGATCGAGTGGCATTGGCAAGCAGCGGCGGATTCACCTTAGGACCAGTGGGGACTTAAGTCCCCACTGGAAAAAAAAAATTTAATAATTAATTTAGTTTTCATAAAATTCTCAATAATTTTTTCTAAAGCCCCCACTAATTTATAGTCAAGCCTACAATACATAATTATACTTAAATTCTCACATTCTAATTTTTTAAATTCGAATAAAAAAAGATGGACTTTGCAAACTAAAATCAAACCCATAAATATTAATATTAATTTAATTTTTAGACGGCCCACAAACTCATTAATAATTTTTTTTATTAATCTTACTTTTCCAATTCCACTACTAATCCAACGCCCATAAAAAATTCCTAAACATTTACTTATTTTGGTTGTTTACATAGAAAAAATTTTATTTAATAACATTGATAATGAAGTTATAATACAATGTATCAATGTATAATACAATGTATCAATCTTTTAAATTTATATTTTTATTACTTTTAAAAAAAAATTTATGTTACTGTTGAATAAGCCCCTAGTGAATCACTATGCTGTCTCCGCCCTGTTGGCAAGCGCAATGTAATCACGAAATCTTGATAATGCTGTGCACTTGACTAGGCCTGCCAAACCATTAAATTTTGAGGCACCCCTTTCAGCATGCGGAAAGTTGAAAACGTTCCAGAATTTTATAAACTTAAATGTGAAGATTTTATTAAGTGCCCCCGCCGCACTTTCTAGGTTTCTTCGAAAACCTAATTAGTTACTTCTAATTATATAAATTAATAGTTCAAACCGCACTCAAAGTAGGATATTTTTTATTTTTATAGAAAATTTTGTACCAGAAATAATGGTATCTCCAATTAGAACCCCTCTGAAGATATATCTCTTCTCACCATTTTTATAGTGTATGAGATAAATGTATGCATTTTGATTAGGATCGTATTCTATGGTTACGATTCTACCATATATGTCTTTTTCATTCCGTCGAAAATCGATTTTACGGTAAGAAGTTTTTAATTTTCTATTTCATACCAGTATTGGGGTGGTTTTGTTTGAGCCGTACGGGATGAAATTTTCATATACGGTTCTCAGAGGGGAGTTCTCTTGGTTTACCTATCTCTATAAAATCTACAATTGATTCGAAGAACGTCTCGAAATTCAGACGATTGCAGATGTAATAACTAGTAAATATGTTCCTCCTCATGTCTAACATATTTTATTGGGCCACTCCCCGGTATGTGGCCTAATATTGACTTTAGTTCCCTCCTTTTGACTCTAATCAAAGGGCTCTTCTTAACTTTTTTTTTTTTGAAGGAATGAATTTTATTCAAAACACCAATAATGATCAACAATACAACAGCTGGAAAACATGATTTCTAATGTAACTGAAGCTCCACCTAATTGGCACATTATGTCAAATACATGATAGGCAAAATTAATAAACTCATACGGTCACAAATGAAAGTAAGAAAGTACGAAACTAACTAGCAGTTACAAAGGCGCAATCAGCATTCTTGCAGTATCGTGTGAGGAATAATACACCATATCACTTGGAATATTGCTTTGAAAAAAATAGCATTACCCATTCTTAATATCTTAATTTTAGATGATTAATTAAAGCATAAAGTAGATGTGTAAGTAGTAGCATTCTTTACTTCTTCAAGTGCTAGTAAAAACATGCTTCTAGCTTTATGTTTGGTTATAATGCAAAAATACAAATGATCAACAATACAACACCACTAAGGCGTAAATCTCAATGCATCAACTATTGGAGCCCTTCAATGACTCCAATATAGGCATATTATCGCAATACGAACACTGATAGGATCTCGATGAAGAAACTGAATCAACATCATCTTCGACACCAAAAGAACCTCAATAGTAGTGGTAGGTATACAACATCCAACCATAAAAATAACTAAAGAGAAAAAAGTAAAGGAAATTTACACAAAACAAAAGAAAAAGGAAAAAAAAAAAGAAAAGGGAAATTTTTTTTTTACTATTTAACTCATTTAAAAAAAAATTCATTCTTTCTTCATTTTTTTTTTCAAAATATTATATATTACCCTCCTGTTTAGAATTAAATAAAACAAGGTGTCCACCAACTCAAAATTGTTGGCCTTTATTCAAATCTTTTTTTGTTTTAAATAAATATTTCATTACCCTCTAATTTAGAGTCAAGGCAGGAGGTGTCAACTAATAATTATTTTTTTATTAAAACAGTCGCAAAAAATATAGTAATTTATTACTAAAAGATGGGAGAAGAATTATCGATTGAGAAGAACAGAACGTGAAACACATGGACGCATACATATTTTTGTACACTTCAAACATGCACAAGCGGCAAACGCATGCATAAGCATGTACACGTTGGTGCATCTCATCATCCTCACGTGCTAGCTGCATAATCAAATCAACAAAATAATATATTAATAATATGAGCAGCTGCCGATTTTCTTTTTTCTTTTATTATTATTATTATTATTTTGAACCTGATTTTGGTTTGGTGTCCTGCTGACTCGAATTTTTTATTAATTATATTCATTCAGTTCACAGGTGTGTCAGTTAGTTCCGGAACTCTGCCCTCTGTCCTCTACCCTCTGAAATGAAATCTGAATCTGACAATTTAACAATTTGATGACGCAACGTTTAAAAAAAATAATAATAACAATTAAAAAAATACCAATAAAATGTTGATTTTATTGATAATAAAATCTCCTTAATTAATTTAATTGGATTTATTTTTTAATTTGAGTTATAAAAAAATTATATTTATTAAGAAAATTTGTGACTCTCAATTTAAGTAGAAACTTCTAATTTAAATTATGATATAAATTTAAAAATATTTTTCATTATTAAAACACTCTTTAAAATACCTGGTGATTAAAAAAAAAGTGAAAAACAGAGTCAGTGCCAGGAGCTTGGAGCATTGGGCCGTGATTTTCATCTTTAATTAGTATTGTTTTTTTTAATTAAAAAAAACGTTTTAAATGGCATTTCTTTTTATATAAAATATTTGATCTGATATTTTAAAGTGAAAATGATTTGATAGCTTGGTCATATTGAAGTGATGCGTTTGGTGGAATTATTTGTCATAGTTGTTTGTTAGTAGTTGTTTGCTAATAGGTTAAATGATAGAAGATAATGATACGAAACTTAAAATCTTAGTTGAACACAATAAGCAAGGAAGGCACGCAGTGTTTGGATTAAAATATCGTACATTTGTTGAACTCTCTCGGAGAATCTAATTTCGTGAGTAGGTGGGAAGATGGGAATTAGAGTGGAGTGGACAAGTGGTTGGTGATGGTGGCCTAATAACATTAGAGTCCAATAGAATCGTGCATAGCTAGGACTTCAAAACTGTATGGTCATATATACAGGATATAAACAAATATAAATGAGTTTTATCTTCTTTTTTAATTAGTTTTCTCCCACAATTATGAGAAGTTTTAAGCCCTTTACTTTTTTTTTATTGGGGGTTATTATCATTTTACTACTTTAAGAATTGCAATATATAAATTATCATAAGAAATAAAATTGAGACTACCTAGATCAAATCTATTACGGATAACAACTAGTTGAGTTAGTAAAATCTTTTGCGTTCAAAACAAGAATTAAAATGTTTAAACCCTACTCACATGAGTGATGAGAGATTTTTAATGGGATCACGTAGATCAAGTCTATTATGGAGCGTTAGCTAGTTGAGTTAGTAGAATCTTTTGTATTGAAAACAATAATTTAAATGTTTAAACACTGCTCACATGAGTGAATAAGATATTTTTTCTGAGACTACGTCCATCAAGTCTATTATGAAGTGTTAACTAGTTGAATTGGTAAATTTTGTTATGTTGAAAACATGCGTATGAAGGTTTAAAGCTTGCTCATGCGGATGGAGAGAATTGGGCCACCATTAAGTTAAATAAAAGAAAAAAAGACTTTATATTTTGAGAACAAGATTAATAAATTATCTAGCATAATATATAAATCTCAATAAATAAAAGTAGTATATAGTTTTGAAAACAAAAAGGTTTGGACCTTACTTCCCTATGTAGAAAGGAGATTTCTTCTTAGACCACCTTAATAAAGTCTATTATGAAGTGTCAACTAGTTGAATTTGAAAAATCTTTTGTGTTGAAATTAAAATGTTTAAACCCTGCTCGCATGAGTGGAAAAGAGAATTTTACTGGGACAACGTTGATCAAGTCTATTATGAAGTGCCAACTAGTTGAATTGGTAAAAATTGTTATGTTTAAAATATGAGTACGAAGGTTTGAACCTTCTTCATACGAATGGAAAGTATTAGGCCACCATAAAGTTAAATAAAAGAAAGAAATATACTTTTATTTTTTGAGAACAAGATTAATAAATTACCTAGCATAATATATAAATCTCCATAAATAAAAGTAGTACATAGTTTTGAAAACAAGAAGGTTTGGACCTTGCTCCCCTAGGTAGAGAGGACATTTCTTCTAAGACCACCTTGATCAAGTCTATTACAGAGTGTCAACTAATTGAATTTGAAAAATCTTTTTTGTTGAAATTAAAATGTTTAAACCCTGCTCACATGTGTGGAGAGGAGATTTTTACTAAGACCACGTCGCTCAAGTCTATTATGGAGTGCCAATTAGTTGAATTAGTAAAATTTGTTATGTTTAAAACATAAGTATGAATGTGCAACCCCACAATGTCTTTCTATAGCTGGTTCAAGCAGTCGAGGAGCTACTGACTAACATAGTGAATGTGCACGATTGCAACTTGATGAGGAGGAGGAGGGGGGACTTGAGGTGGCTGGAGAAGAGGACAAAGATAATGGCAAAAATAAAGTTGACTCATGATTTTGCCTTGTGGGACGTTTCTTAACAGACAAAGTGATCAACTTTGCTGCAATGAAGAACACCATGGCAGCCTTATGGAGGCCGGGAAAGAGTGTTTGCATAAAGGACCTATCTCCGACACTATTCTTGTTTCAATTCTTTCATGAAGTCGATGTAAGGAGGATTCTCGATGCTGGACCGTGGACTTTTGATCAACTCATTTTGCTTCTCCACAGACTAGGGGCTGATGAGCAACCCCACAATGTTCATTTGCTCCACACTACATTTTGGATCCAAGTCTACAATATGCCACTGGGTTTTCAGTCTGAAAGAATATTACAAAGTATTGGCAACTACATAGGTTCGTTTCTAGAGTCAGACAAGAATAATCTCAAAGGTGTTTGGTGAAATTACATGCGCCTGAGAGTATCGCTAGATGTGAGGAAGCCTCTCAAACGTCGAATGCGGTTGAAATGAGCATGAGGAGATTGGTTTTGGGTGGATTTTAAATACGAACGACTCAATGTGTTTTGCTTCATCTGCGGCCTTCTAGGCCACACCGAGCGTAACTGCCATACGTTGTATGATCCCATAGAAAGCAATGCTGCTAGACCATATAGTACATGGATGAAAGCTCCCCCTAGGCATGATGCGATGAACTCCAGTGAGCGGTGGCTGAGGTCAGAGCCACCAAGGATGGAGGAAGGCATCTCTAGTAACTAGCCAAAATCTGGACTTGTTACGATAGTGGGTGAGAATGGGACCACAAAATCTGTGAATGATGGAAGCATTTTTCGTGGGAAAGAGAAAATGGACAAGTATGGGCCTATGGGTTTGGAAGTACCTAATTCTGACATAACTTGCGGCCAAATGAGAATTAATGGCAAGGATATGGGTGACTCAGCTAGTGGCATGACTTCAATAAAAGTAATTGAAACTAGCTACGATTCACAATTAATCATCTCCGAGGCGAAGCGTAGAAGATCAAATCATGGGTCGCTTTTAATAGCGGGTCAAGAAGAGGTGGATAATTCGACTCAATTGGAGAATGTAGATGCCCCAAAAAATGGACCAGCGGTGGGACCTGTGAACCAGGCCCACCGAGGCAAATGAGTTGCCTTAACTGGAACTGTCGTGGTTTAGGCCACCCACGCACAGTTCAGGTTCTTGTAGAGCTGGCCAAGCAGCATAATTCTGCTTTTATTTATCTAATGGAAACGTTGTGCCATAGAGAGAAACTAGATAAGTTGAAAATCCAGCTGGGTTACATTGGCTTGTTTGTAGTAGAAAGGGTTGGTCGGTGTGGCGGGCTTGCTTTATTTTGGAAGCCCAATTATAAGGTTCAGTTACTTAAGTTTGGGAAAACCTTTATTGACGTGGCTGTAGAGAATTCAGAGGGGAAGCAATGGCGGGTCACGGGTTTCTACGGCTTCTTAGAATCTACCCGTCGCCGTGAATCTTAGAATTTGATGCGATATCTTGCCTCTTTTTCTTCTTTACCCTGGGTGTGTATTGTGGACTTCAATGATCTCCTCCACTCAAGTGAGAAACGGGGGAAGCATGCTCACCCGAATTTGAAGCTACATGGATTTCAGAAAGCAGTAACGGATTCAGGGCTCTTTGACTTAAGCATAAGTGGGTTTCAATTCACTTGGGAGCGCTCGCGAGGTTCTAAAGATTGGGTTGAGGAGAGGCTCGATCGTGCCCTTTGCTTCTAATTCATGATTTCATCTCTTCCCGAAAGCTAAGGTTAATAGTTTGGAAGCGTCTTACTCTGATCATCTTCCTATCTTTCTTGACCCCGATTCGGTGGTGAGTTCTCCGAGGAATAAGAAGTTTCGGTTTGAGAATAATTGGCTCTGCAAGACTGATTATATAGAGATTGTGAAGGGTAGCTGGGGTTTGTTGGTTGGGATGCCCATACAAAGCAAAATTGAGGCTTGTGGTTTTGCCCTTCTGTTGTGCAAATTTTATTAAACTCGCAAGTGCACGAATCTATTGTAGTGCAGATCAATGGTGACGAGTGTCGATCCCACGAAGAGGTAAATTTTAATTGTGTGTAAAATTAATTTTCTAAATGGGTGGTTGGATTTGTGGTGAAAATGATTTGGATTATCCTAAAATTCAAATTAAGATGGTAAGAGTAAATTGAAGTGAAAATCTATTAAATTGACGTACTTTGGTATCTGAATCCGTATCAACATGCACCATGGGCTAAATATTCCTTATTAATACCAATTAAATCATGAGGGGGAATCCACCCCTCATGAACCACACTCTAATCAATATGGTGCTAAGGGCTTATCGTGCCAAATAATAATAATCTTGTACTAGAGAGCCGGTGAAATCAATGCGGTATCTAGACAAGATTATTATTATTTGTCAACGAGAAGTCAAAACATCCACAAAAATTAGAGGGGAAGAGAAAATAAATTTACCAAATAAAGACATGACACATGTTGAGACTTCATCTTCAACCCAAGCTTGAAAGAAAATTAGCTACTCATAATTGAACTAGGGGCAAAAAGAAAATTTATTAAAATAAGTAGAAAATACAAGATGAAGAGGGAATTACAAAAAATGAAGTCCAAAAATGGATTCAGAGATATCAAATTAGGGGGGGAGACCCCCTTTTTATAGATACATTGAGTAAATCGTGGCCATCAGATTACAAACAGTTTGGATGCTCAGGATTGTGCCACGTCATCAGTCAACAATACGTTGTTTGACCAGGCGGGTGAACAGTAACACGGTTTGACCCGGGTTGAACAGTGACGCGGTTTAGTTGAAACTTGAAAATAATCTTGTGTAATGCATGTACCGTACGCGAGATTTTTGGTCCACTAATATGTTGCCACGTCATCGATCAACAGTGCATAAAAATTTTAGTCAAATAAGATCGTGACACCTCATCAGT
>MKYO02027162.1:8580-47843 GCA_002013955.2 Citrus medica
CAATCTACTGGATTAATACCTTTAATATCAGCGATGGTCCATCCTATTGCCTCCTTATGCTCTTTTAGAATACCTAACAACTTACCTTTTTGCTCAAGATCGAGGGAAGAAGAAATAATAACAGGTAGAGTGTTAGATTCTCCCAAGAATGCATATTCCAAAGTGTCGGGCAGTGCTTTGAGTTCCAATTTTGGTGATGCCTCCGCAATTGGGCTAATCTTCTTCTCATAACGAAGTAGTGGTTCTGACTTTGTCTTCCATTTAGTTATGTCTATAATTTGAGGTGCATCAAGTAAGGCGTTGACTTCCGCATTTGCACTGTCATCATTAAAAGATAAATAAGAATGAGTTAAACATGCCTTTAATGGATCATCAATGTGGTTAGAAATGAATGAATCTTCTACTAATTCCTCTATCATATTTGCTTCGAAAAATTCATCTTCTTCCTATGGCCGCTTGGTAACATTAAAAATATTTAATTCTATGGTCATATTACCAAAAGATAGGTGCATGTTTCCATTCCTGCAATTAATAAGAGCATAAGCTGTAGCTAAGAAAGGACGACCTAGAATAACTGGAGTGTGTTTCTTAGGATCCTGTACATGTTGAGTATCAATAACAATAAAATCAATAGGATAATAAAATTTATCAATCTGTATCAACACATCCTCTATAAGACCACGAGGTATTTTCATTGACCTACCAGCAAGTTGCAAAATAATAGGAGTTGATTTTAACTCACCTAGTCCAAGCTGCATGTAAACAAAATAAGGCAAGAGATTAACACTAACACCCAAATCCAATAATGCTTCATCAAAACATTGGTTCCCTATAACACATGAGATAGTAAGAGAACCTGGATCTTTACATTTTTGTGGCATTTTACATTGGAGTAAATTGCTAGTTTGTTTAGTTAAAAATTTATTTTTTGTGACATGCAAATTTCTCTTTTTAGTGCATAAATCTTTCAAAAACTTGGCATAAGAAGGAACTTGCTTAATAGCATCAAGTAAATGGATGTTTATACTTACCTGCTTGAAGATTTCCATAATCTCACCTGTTGAAGTCCATTTGTTTACCTTTATTAACCTTTGAGGAAAAGGAGCCTTGGGAATGTAAGCTGGCAGGCCACTCTCTTCAGGATCATTTGGTGATGAGTCATGTGATGGAACTGGATCTGAGGAAGTAGGCTCAGATGTCTTTCTTGTTTGAACCTCCACCTTGTTGTGAAATAACTTTCCTCTTCTCAAGGTCATAACAAATTTTGCTTCTTCATGCTGATGGCTTGAACTTAATTCAACTTCATGCACTCCTTTAGGATTAGGAACTGGTTGGCTTGGGAATTTTCCTTTTTCTCTCTCAGCTACAGTAGTTGCTAATTGACCCAATTGATGTTCAAGCTTTAGAATAGCTTGAGTGTTTGACTGAAAAACTTGTTGGGTTGACTGAATGAAACTTTTAAGTGTATCCTCTAAAGAAGGCTTTCTTTGTTGGGGTGCAACAAATTGAGACATAGGTTGTTGGGCAGGAGGATATACTTGGTTAGGAGGGACAAATTGTTGATTGGGCATGTTAAATTGTTGCCCTCCTTGGTTTGACAAAGGTTGATTTTGTTTCCAAGAAAAATTAGGGTGATTCCTCCAATAAGGATTATATGTGGATGAATATAGACTATTAGCGGTTTTCTCATATGATTGTAAGGCATGTACCTGCTCAGGATAAGCCTCTTGATAGACTGGTAATGATGGACAATTATGTGCTTTATGAGACAAGTTAGAACAAATAGCACAAACCTCATTAGCTACACTAGGATAATGATTCATGGATTGATTCAGAGCTAAGGCATCTACTTTCCTAGAAAGTGTAGCTAGAGTGACTTTCACATCAAAATCATCCTTAACTTCATATAACCACTTTCTAGAAACTTGAGATGATTTTTCCCTTTGATTTGAAAAATCCCACTGTTGAGAATTCTCAGAAAGTGAATTAAAGAAATCTCATGCAGCCCCTTCATGTAGGTTCAAAAATCTCCCACCATTCATATACTCTATCATATGATGATTTGACGTGGTTAAACCGTTATAAAAGTATTGTATAAGTCTCCATTTTTTAAAACCATGGTGGGGACACTTGAGGAGTAAATCATTGAATCTTTCCCAACACTCACAAAATTGCTCACCCTCTCTTTGATAAAAATCACTTATCTCTCTCCTAAGCGCATTCGTTTTAGATATAGGAAAAAACTTGATGAGAAACTTATTACTCAATTCATCCCATGTAGTTATAGACCCAGCAGGAAGCTCATTCAACCAAGTTTTTGCTTTGTCTTTTAATGAGAAAGGGAACATACGAAGCCTAATTGACTCATCATTAAAATTTTGAAAACGGAATGTAGAGCATATGTCAAGAAATTCCTTAATGTGCAAATATGGGTCTTCTCTCTTTAACCCATGGAAGGATGGCAAAAGTTGAATGACTGATGACTTAAGTTCAAAGTGTGTTGCTGTGGTTTGTGGCAACACAATACAAGATGGTTGGTTGGCTGCAAGTGGTGAAAAATATTCTCTAAGGGTTTTCTCTACTTGCACTGGTGGTAGTACTGGCAATAATCTATTTGGGTCATCCATGACTTTGAAAAGAACTAGCTTGACTACTATCAATTTTCGACTCTCTTTTAACCAAACGATTTGTTGAATCACGTTCCCAAACACTCATAAACTAACTATAATAGGAAAGAAAAATAAAATAAGCCAACAATAATGAGAATAAACGAAATTTAAAAATAAAGAAATCAAACAACCAAACAATGAAATTAAAGCCAAATAATTTTTTTTTATTTTTATATAAAAAAATAAAATAAAAGACAACCTAAATTATAACTAGTGGAAGAATCAAATCAACCTAGATTAAACTGACTTTCTAGCACAATCCCCGGCAACGGCGCCAAAAACTTGTTGTGAAAATTTTAATGTACTCGCAAGCGCACGAATCTAGAGATAGAATAGTGGTAACGAGGTCGATCCCACAGGGATTGTTATAAATTGAAAAGTCTAATTTAAATCTAAAATTAATATTAATCCTAACCTAGTTGAGCAAATTGAGTTTTAAAAGAAATTAAACTAAGAAAATAATTAAAGTAAAAGAGAATTCAATAAGATAGAAATTACCAAGGTTTCAGAATCCACCACTATTCAACTAGTAATTATCTAAATATTCATTAATCCCCAATTTTAGAGTGACAACTCGAAATCAATCTATGTCATCTCATGGATATAACAATTAAGCCCAAGTAATTAAATCTAATGTAGGTTCTTTTTCTGCTTAATAGTATGACATCTAAGTATCCCATGTGAACATATTGAATAACAAAGAGTCAAAGTTTTCCTAAGCACTCCATGTAAACAATTTAATGAAAGACATAGAATCAAAGATAATCATGTATAAACTTTATAAATCCAAGCATAGATTTAATCGAATATTAATCCTAACAATCAATAATGCATGACAGAATTGATGAAAAGATTTTACTAACATCCAATTAATCATGTGAAATAAAAACCATAATCATCAAAGTACATATATAGGGAATTAAATAAATAAAAAGATAATTATTTCATTGAATAGGGTTTCATCCTTAACCTCAGTATAAGAAAATTAGCTAGACATACTTGAATTGGGAGCAATAAAATAAATAAATTCAGCCATGGAAAGCCGAAATATTGCCGCTCTTGTTATTCTTCTTCTGTGCCGAATCCTTGCGTTTGGAGCTCCCCTCCACAAAAGCCAAAAGCTTGCTTTTATATTACTCTTTAAAATGAGCCCCACCGACCTTGTTATTTCCTTAAGTCAAAAGGCTTGGCCTTTTAATTTTCTTTGCTCTCACTCACGTGCTCACCAATTAAGCTTGCACTAGGATTTCTTTTTCCAATTGTAAAAGCCAAGTGTGGGTCCCTTTAAATTGCTTCCAAATATTAAAATGCCATGCATTTGCTTCTCACGTGCTGGCCACTTTAGCTTTAAATTTCTTCTTTGTTTGCACTAGAATGGAGAATTCATTTTATTGGCTTCGGCTTCTTCGGATTGAATTTCATACACATCTATTTAATTGCTTCCACAAATTGACTTGATCTTTAATGTTGTCCATTTATTATTCTTTATGTACTTTTCATCCATAATCTCCAATTAATTCCCTATTCAATAAAATAATTCAGTTAATTAAAAATAATAAATAAAATTAACTAGCAATTATATAATAAAAGGTAAAATATGTATATAAATTATGCTCATCATGAAACTAGTAAAGATTCAATTTCAGAAAATAGGGAAGAGTCTGTCGAACCTTTAACCCATGAAGAAATAACCAACTCTCCTCCTGTACCCCCATTTCCTCAAGCACTAATCAAGCCAAAAAAATCAAACGACAGTTAAGAAATTTATGAAGTTTTTAAACAAGTAAAGGTCAACATTCTTCTACTAGATGTCATTAAACAGGTACATTCTTATGCTAAATTTCTGAAAGATCTGTGCACGGTGAAAAGGAAACATAAGGTGCAAAAGAGAGATTTTCTAGCAGAACATGTAAGTTCCATTCTCTCAACCAATAGTGCTTTGAAATACAAGGATCCTGGTTGTCCAACTATTTCTTGCACTATTGGGGATCATAAAATTAGACATGCTTTACTTGATTTTGGTGCCAGTGTTAATTTGCTTCCTTATTCAGTGTACCAACAACTCAATCTCGGTGAGTTAAAACTAACTTCTATCACTCATTTACTTGCTGATAGATCGATTAAGGTTCCAAAAGGAATCATTGAAGATATATTAGTCCAAGTCAAGAAATTTATATACCTTGTGGATTTTATTATTTTGGAAACGGAACCAATTGCTAATGAATGCAAACAAATTCCTGTTATATTGGGTCGACTATTTTTAGCTACTGCTAATGCTTTGATTAATTGCAGGAATAGATTAATGAATTTATCTTTTGGCAACATGACATTTGAACTCAATGTGTTCAACATGTTTAAACAACCTCACCACCAAGAAGATAATGAGAATGAGAATGAGGAGATTGATCTCATCGAGCCAATCATTGAGGAACACATTTAGGATGAGAATTTTACAAACTCTGTGAAAATTTATTTTGCTGGTTCTTTTGAATCAAGTAAGGAATTAGATTGTGATACTGCTAACATATGCCTTACACTTGATTCTATGCAGGTACCTACAGGTGACGATTAGCAATCAAACTTTGAAGATACGGTACAACCTGAAGAACCAAACGAAGAAGAAGCAACAGAGCTCGAATTAAAGCCCTTATAAGAAGAATTGAAGTATTCCTATCTTGGAGAGCAACAGACATATCCGGTGGTAATTTCTTCCTAGCTCACGCATGATCAAGAAGGTAAGTTGCTATCTGTACTAAAAAGGCATAAAACTACATTTGGTTGGACTTTAAAAGACATAAAAGGCATTAATCATTTAATTTGCACACACTGAATACACTTTGAGGAAAATACCAAAACAACCCGTTAACCACAAAGAAGACTAAACCCTCATATGAAAGAAGTGGTAAAGAATGATGTTCTTAAACTACTAAATGTAGGAATTATCTATCCTATCTTTAATAGTAAATGGGTAAGTCCAACAAAAGTAGTTCCAAAGAAATATGGAATAACCGTTGTAAAAAATGAAAAAGGAGAACCAATCCCAACATGAATTCCATCTAGTTGGCACATGTGCATTGATTACAGAAAATTAAATGATGCCACTAGAAAAGATCATTTCCCCCTTCCATTTCTAGACCAAATTCTCTAAAGAGTAGCTGGACATCCCTACTACTGATTTCTTGATGGCTACTCTAGTTATTATCAAATCCCTAATTCCTTAGAAGACCAGGAAAAGACTACATTCACATACCCATTTGGAACATTTGCATTTAGGAGAATGCCCTTTGGACTTTGTAATACTCCTGCAATATTTTAAAGGTGCAGGCTAAGCATTTTTAGTGACATGGTTGAAAATTGTCCAGAGGTTTTTATGGATGATTTAACTGTATTTGGTAATTCTTTTGATACTTGTCTTAATAATCTAAAAAAGGTTTTGGAAAGGTGCAAAGAAAAATGACTAGTTTTAAATTGGAAAAAATGCCATTTCATGACCACTTTTGGAATTGTCTTGGATCATGTTGTGTCTTCAAAAGGAATTGAAGTTGAAGTTATTTCAAAATTATCCTCACCAAAGACAATTAGAGAAGTTCGTTCTTTTTTAGAACACCCTGGATTTTATAGGAGGTTTATAAAAGATTTTAGTGTCATATCTAGACCACTTTGTAACCTCCTAATAAAAGACACATTTTTTAGCCCTTTGTCATCTATTATGCAAGTAGAACTTTGAATAGTGCTCAAATGAATTACACTACAACTGAGAAAGAACTACTTGCTGTAATATTTGCATTGGATAAATTTTGTTTGTATTTAATTGGTTCATCCACTATTGTTTATTCTGATCATGCTGTTGTGAGATATTTAATGTGAAAACATGATGCCAAACCAAGGTTGATACGATGGATTTTGCTACTTCAAGAATTTAACTTGATAATCAAGGTTAAAAAGGGCGCTGAAAATTGTTTTTGTAGATCATCTTTCAAGACTTACGAATGAGTCTTCAATTGAAACAACACCCATCAATGATTCTTTTCCTGATGAATTTTTATTTTCTATAAACAAAATGCATTGGTATGCTAATATTTTTAATTATCTTGCAACAGGCGAACTGCCATGTGACTGGAGTTCTCAGGACAAGGAGAAATTCTTAACAGAAGTAAGAAGCTTTTACTGGGATGATCCATAACTGTTCAAGTACTGCTCTGATCAAAATTTTCAAAAATGCATACCAGATGACGAGGTAAGTAGGGTCATTCAATTTTATCATTATAAAGCATGCGGTGACCATTTTTCTTCAAAAAAGACAGCTGCAAAAATATTGCAATGTGAATTTTATTGGCCTACATTATTTAAAGATTCACATGCATTCTGCAAAGTGTGTAAGAATTGTCAAATGGTAGGGTCTATTTCAAAGCGAAACATGATGCCTTTAAACCCCATCATTGTCATTGAAATATTTGATTGTTGGGGAATTGATTTTATGAGCCCTTTTCCATTATCATTTGGGTTTGTATATATTTTGATTGCTGTTAATTATGTTTCAAAATGGATCGAGGCGATTCTTTGTCGGCACAATGATCACAAGATTGTGATCCATTTTTTAAAAGAAAATCTTTTAAGTAGATTTGGAATACCTCGAGCCATTATCAGTGATGGAGGTAAGCATTTTTGTAATAAGCCATTTGGATCCTTAATGAAGAAATATGGAATTACGCATAAAGTTGCTACCCCTTATAACCCTCAAATAAGTGGTCAAGTTGAATTAGCAAATAGGGAGATAAAACAAATTTTAGAAAAGACAGTTAATCCAAATTGTAAAGATTGGTCTCTTCGATTAACTGATGCACTTTGGACATATCGTATTGCTTTTAAAAAATCTTTAGGAATGTCACCCTATCGGTTTGTTTATGAAAAATCTTGTTAAAAGACAGTTAATCCAAATTGTAAAGATTGGTCTCTTCGATTAACTGATACACTTTGGACATATCGTATTGCTTTTAAAAAATCTTTAGGAATGTCACCCTATCGGTTTGTTTATGAAAAATCTTGCCACTTACCAGTTGAACTTGAACATAAATCATTTTGGGCCATTAAAGATTTTAATTCAAATCTTGATGATGCTGGTAATATGCGTAAATTGTAACTAAATGAACTTGAGGAATTAAAGAATGATGCATATGAGAATTCCAGAATTACTAAGGCAAGAACCAAATTTTTTCATGACAAAAGAATTTTTGGAAAACATTTAAAATTTGTCAAAAAGTGTTGCTTTATAATTCTCGTCTTCATTTATTTCCAGAGAAGTTTAAGTCAAAGTGGAATGGTTCATTTGTTGTAAAAAAATGTGTATCCATATGGAGCCGTAGAAATTGAGAATCCAAATAATGGTGTCACATTTAAAGTTAATGGCCAAAGATTGAAACCATATCTGGAATACCAACCACGTGAAGCAGATACCGAAATCAATTTGAGTGACCCACCAAATTTTGATTAAACCTTTTCATTTTAACTTTTTGTGAATTTGATTTACTGTTACTTTATCGTTTGAATTGTTTGATTTTTTTTCTTTTCCTTATGTCTTGAATGGAGTACATTGCATTGTTTTAAATTGTGTGTTATTTGACAATTATGATTTAGCTCACCAAATTTTTATATTTGTCATGAGTACCTCCATGAGAAATTTCATTTTCGATCATTTTAAAACGCTTTTACATGTAAAATTTCACCTGAAGAAATTGCTCCGATTTTGTAAATCACATCCTATTTGGGATTTACAACCACCAGAGTTAGTATTCCATGTGAAAGATCTAGAAAGATAACTCAAGGAAATAGAGGATGATATTTATAATATGTAAATGGAACTGGAGGTAAATTCAATAAAAGGACGAAGGTGAGTTATATTCCTTGTGTGTTTTTGTTTTATTTTGTTGTTCTTCTTCACTTTTGATTTGATTTTATAGATTTGATTCGTTTTGTTTTTATTCACTCTCCGGTATAAATGACGAATAATGGTACTCCATGACTTTTTAAGTCGGTATTCTCAGTTTTCCATAATAACTGAAAACTCAATGTCAAGCATGGAAGAACTACAACGAAATTTGCATCAACATTTTCCTTCACTCCCTCAAAATACTCTTAAGAAGATTTACAAAGTTCGTTGTGAATGACTGCATTTGTTAATGATTAATGGAATTCCTGCTGACATTCGCTGGTTAATTGAAGCAAAGGTTCGATTAGCAGGTGAGTTTTCTGATCCATTCATTTCCTACAGGCCTAGTTTTGGTAAAAGTACATTAGCTAAGAAAATAAGAGCTAAGCGACTTGGCTCTGAATGTTCTCACTGTGTAAGACTTGCTTGCAAAAAGTCACGTTGTAAAACTTTAGGAATGATTTTTATAAATCGTGAAGATAAAATCAAATTCGTTAAGGATGACATGAGTAAAGAATTGTTGAATGATATCTTACGATCTCTTGAGACGCATCCGAGCGGATATGTTCAACGTGAAATTCAAAATTTGTGGAAGCTGTTCCAAAAGGAAAGTGTACAGTTTAGTCTTGGGAATCTAACTCTAAAAGACCCTGTTTGCTAGTTTATAAGACAACTGGATGGGAAGCCTATCCTCGATCCATAGAGGGCGTTCAAGCCGTTACTGGACTTAAAACCAGAGGAAGATGTGAGCCATAATCACAACTACCAGTAAATATCCTTTTATTTTACTGTTCTTTTATTTTTTGCATTATTATTATTATTGTGTTTTTTTAATCTAATCACTGTTTACTTTTTCTTTTCACTATTTGCCTTTGAATTATTAAGCTAAAAGCTTCATGCGTCATTTGACAAACACACCGCCCCATTTACAAATGTATATCATTATGTCCGTCACCAAGATCCTTAAATAAGAGCTCCTTTTCAAGCACTCACAAATTGTTTCTTTTTAGAATTTTTGTAATGGCAGCAACTTCAAGCAGACAACTAAAAAATATTTGTGTGCTTTCTGGATTTCGCTCTGAAAAGTATAAGGAGTTCGTTTAGGTAGCCATAGATCTTGGTCGTGCTATAGCAGAGAGGAAATTACATCTTGTACATGGAGGAGGTGACCGAGGGTTATCAAAGCTTGTCTCTGAAGCGGCTTTCATTCGAGGAAGCCAAGTACTAGGCATCATTCCAAAAGCCTTAAAACCTTTAGAATGTCTACCAGACCCACCAACTGGAGAAGAGTTAGTTGTTTTAAGTATGCAAGAAAGCTACCTTTAGAATGTCTACCAGACCCACCAACTGGAGAAGAGTTAGTTGTTTCAAGTATGCAAGAAAGAATATCCGAAATGTTAAATCATGCTGACGCTTTCATTTTCTTGCCAGGAGATCTTGCAACTTTAGAGGCGCTAATTACATTTGCTTCTTGGGCCCATTTGAATATTCATAAAAAACACATCGGTTTGTTAAATGTTAATAACTTTTATGATGGCTTAATAACATTTCTAAATCATGCAATAAAAAATTATTTCATTCCATCTTTAGCGAAAAAACTCTTCATTTGTGTTCCTACTGCTAATGAGTTACTTGATCTTTTGCAAGTTTACAAACCACAGATCCCGTGACTTTGGCGTTGGATTGGGCAACTGAGGACGATGACAGTAACTCTCATACAAAGTGTAAATTAGATTTAGCTTTCCGTTTGTAAATATTTCCAGCAGTGGCCAGGTGATATCTTTTAAACCCTACTCATTTCTTTAGATATTGAGGATAATGTCTCCTTCAGGTTGCGGGGAGGGAATAGTTGATAATTGTGGAACGTCTCAATCCTGGTGATGTTTTTACTAATTTTTGTTGTAAAGACTAACTTTGGATACAAATTTGCGTCGAAGATGGCAGAATATAGAATGTAGTGTCTCTAGAAACATATTTTTCTTAATTTTAGTGTTTTGTTTTCCAAAAAAAAAATTGTCTTCTAATTTTTTTGTTTTATGTCTTTTTCTCTTAATCATCTCCCTTAAGTTTTTGCAACCAGCCCCAATTTTTAGCATTTTCTTAAAAAAAAAGAGTTTTCTTTTTCGGTGTGATCTTTTACCATTGGATAACATGATGATTTTCAAATTTTGGTATTTGTATTATCTTTGGCCTTGAGTTATGTTACACTATGTTTTCCCCTTTGCATGTTGAAACGTAAATTGAGAATTTTGATGAGTGAAATTGATTAAGCCATTTGGTGGAATGTACATATCATGAAAAGGCCAAGTGAGTTTTTGAGCCTATTATCCTTGGAGAGTAACTCTATTTGCCTATACAGCTTCACAATTTATTGTACAAGATCTAAATATTTTCTTTTAAAAAAAAGAAAAAAAAGAGAAAGTTTGTGCAGCCACATCTAAAAGTTCATTGAACTAGTGGATATGAAAGATTATTTAGATCCCTAAAAGATGACAGGATGCCATCTTTGATCTGTTTGAGCCTTTTTAGCCAACCCTATTATAAAGAATCTATAGTTAACCCTTTTGAGCATTTGAAAAAAAAAACTTTTCATTTGATAACATATTATCTTATGCCACTCCAATGTCGAGTATCACATTCTATTTTATGTTTTTTACCACCCAATTATGTTTGAAAATAGGGATGAGTATGTATTCCTAATAATGGTGTTATGAAAAAAAAGGATATGTATATAAAAATAAAAATAAAAAAAAAAAGAAAAAAAGAAATCAATTAATTTGAAAATAGGGATGAGTATGTATTCCTAATAATGGTGTTATGAAAAAAAGGGATATGTATATAAAAATAAAAATTAAAAAAAAAGAAAAAAAGAAATCAATTAAAAAAAAGAGCACCTTGTAATCTCCAAAAAGTCCTACATTTTTCAAACATATATTTTTGTTTTTCCTATTACCTTTTTTGTTAGCCCTAATCCTAGCCTACGTTACGTCTTAATAAAAGTCCTTCTTGATTTTAGGGAACTATAACTTGAAGTAAAAGTTGGTAATATGGACTAAAAGATGTGGTGATGCATAAAAATAAAAATAAATTTTGCTAGTAATTCCTTGGACTTGAGATCATTTTATTTCTAAGCTGTGGGCATTATTTTTCATCTTGGTGAGAGCGTGTGATATTGTTTTATTATTCTCTCAAATTTACCATTTTTTTTAGAGTGACAATTTAATTTGTAGTATATCTTCTTTTAAGAGAGTCACTCTTAATCGTGAGATTTTGGGGTTTGATGTATCATTCTTAAAAGTGGCTTGATTAATGTAGCTCTGATAATTGATCATTTTACATGATTTTACTTAACTGTTTTGTGCAGGTGTGATTTTCTTTAGGCTAAAGATAATACTTATACTTTTATTTGATTGTTGTCATTGATCCAATGAAAGAAGTGCACACAATTTAAAAAAAATATATTTGTTTTAGAATTTCTCTAAATTTTTATTGCTTAAATTGCTAACACCTAGCAATAAGCTGGTTGGGGGGTGTGATTGATGCTAAAAAATATACATTTAATAAGGATGAAATTATTAGTTTTCACTTGTTGTGTCAATTAATGCGCTCATTATTTCTAAATTATTTTAATACTCCCCAAACATATTTTTATTTTAAATTAATTCGTAAAATGTTAATTTTTATCCTGTAAATATTTTTCAGGAATAAAGATGGAATTGAAATTGAAAGCGGGAACAAAGAAGTACTACTGGAGTATAATTGAGGAGATGTAAAAATAAAAAAATAAAATAAAATAAAAAGAAAAAAATGACAAAAGAGCAAAAGACAACCATGTTTTTGTTGCCCGTGATGGTCAAGAGGCCATCAAGCCTCCTGACCATCACACAATTCAATATGTATATATAGTATAAAAATAAAAGAAAATATTAATATTAATAAAAGAAAAGAAAAAAAGATGATTTCCTTTGCCTATAAAAGGCAAGGGGTGGTAAGCGATTGTGAGCGGAGATAGCTGAGCAGAGAGAACTTACGCCGAAAGAGAATAGAGTGCAGCTGAAGAATTGTGTCTTTTTCTTCTTATTCTTATTTTGTTGTAATCAACTTTCTTGTAACGTATTTCAAAAGTTTATTAAATAAAAATGGTATTGTGTTTTCTTTCAATATAAGTAGCTAATTTACTAAGCTGAGGTAAAATGTAAAGCTCAATGTTTCAAACTATTAAATTTATTATTTTCTCAAATGAGTTTTTAAGTTTATTTTATTATTTTCTAGTTATTTTTATGTTATGTTAATCTATAAATTTCTTTGGATTTGTATGATATTTTGACATAATATCGACACATTAATATAATATGACACATTAGGTACTTTATTCTATATTTATCCACACACATAGTTAGTTGAGAATTAAATGATATAATAATTAACTGGTAAAAGTGTGGCAACAATATGAAAATGAGAGAATAGTAAAATTATAGTTTAAATACTGAGAGTGGATCCCATAACCTTAGCATGTCTTTAAATTGATTTCTAACGATTTCTTTTTTCGCAATTAAATTTCTTTGTTTAAACAAATTGACAATTAGATTTTAAAATTCCCTGTGGTTCGACTCCGGACTCACCGGGTTATACTTGAGAGTAATACACTTTGGAATCGTATCAGTATACGATGTCAAAAAGAATGCACGACGCGAAACATTTTCGCCATAAATAAATTATATTGCTAAAAAAATAATAAAACAACCTACATTGCATATATTTCTACATATAAGAAACAACATACTTTGCTTCAGGTGAAAACTGCTCTGGCGAACGCGTCTACCTGCCAAGACCTCCTGTCACCAACAAACCTGGTCGGTTCGGGTCTAGTCGACATAGCTGCTGGAATGGATAACAAGATCCTCAGCACAATGAGCAGAAAACGTGGTCGGGCTCCAAGCAGCTCCAGCAACCCTCCCCCTCCTCCAAAGAAAACCAACGTCGGTCCTTCCAGGGCTCCTGTTCCTGCTCTGCCCCCTCCTCAACCTCGTAAGAGTGGTGGGGAGAAAACTTCCGATAAGAGTCCTGAGGTCAGCAACCAGTCCGGGGACCGATCCTCTCCTCTTCCATCTCGGGATCAAGGTGATTACCTGAACTCGTATCAGAAGGATTACAGAAAATCGGTGGGGCCCAAGATGGTGAAGGACATTGAGAGTATGGACCTCTCCGAGCTAGCTGGTTCTGTTCAAAGAGTCTCCTTCAGGCTGGCCACCTTGGTTTCGTGTTACAAGAATGGGTCCACGCGCCTTGAGAGGAGGCTTCAAGCGGACAATCAAGAGTTGAAGAAGAAAGCTGAATCTGCTGATAGCTCGAAGGAGAAGCTGGCTGAGCTGAACAAGCAGATCATGGATCTAGAGGAGAAGGTTGCTGTTGCTGAGTCCACCGCCTCCAAACTTGAGGGTGAGTTGGGTGACCTGAAGTCTGATCTTCAGGCTACTCAAAGTGAGAGAGATACTTTAAGGACCGCCCTTGAGGGAGAAATCAAATCTCTGAGTGAGCAGTTGGCTGAGGAGAAAGGCAGATCCGCTGATGTAGACGATCAGCTGGATGCGGAGTATGACTCTGGGGTTGCTTTCTCCTATAAATGCATCATGTCTGTGCTTAAGGAAGAATATCCCGAGCTGGACATGAGCAAGCTGGAAGCTGGAGTGCAGCGGTATATGGTAAAGGTCGGCCAGACAGATAAGGAGCCGGGTGAGCAGGATCAGGTGGAGGCTCCTTTAGATGAGGTGCAGGAGGAGGAAGCTGGGGGACGTGCTTTTGAAGTGGGTCAAGGATCCGTGCCTCATCCTTCCGGTATTGCTAATCTTCCACCTCCTGAGATTGCCGATTCTTCTCCTGCTGGAGCCGTTGACCCTCCCAATCTTTAGGTCTATTCTTTTATTGACTCTAGATTTTCACTTGTTTTGTAAACATTTGAACGTTTATAAATTTTTAGATGCTCTCTATTGGCTTTCTTGTCTGGTTTTTGCTTATGGATTGTTTCTGCAAATTAACTTGACAATTTATCTGATTTTGCCTGCTGATTCTTTAGTGGACCGAGCAGGAATAGGCATCTGCTTGCCTTAGTAAAATTTTCGCAAAATTGCCTGTTGGTCGTTCGTTGACCAAGCACGAGCAGGCATTAACTTGCCTTAGTAGAATTTCTTGTAATTGTCTACTGGTCTTCGGTGACCGAGCAGGAACAGGCACTTACTTGCCTTAGTAAAATTTCTTGCAATCGCCTGCTGGTCTTCGGTGACCGAGCAGGAACAGGCACTTACTTGCCTTAGTAAAATTTCTTGCAATTGTTTGTTGGTCTTCGGTGACCGAGCAGAAACAGGCACTTACTTGCCTTAGTAAAATTTCTTGCAATTGTCTGCTGGTCTTCGGTGACCGAGCAGGAACAGGCACAAGCACTTACTTGCCTTAGTAAAATTTCTTGGGGCTGTCAACAGAGGGATTTCATGCTGAATTCATCTTTATTGAAATTTGAATGCATTACAAAAATTTGGAATATATGCATGTGTAACACTTCATCATGCATTTAATAACTTGTTAAAATGAAAACTTAGTAGAGCGCTTTGCTTACTGGAAATACTTCTTTAAGTGCTCGGCGTTCCACGACCTCTTCACGTCTCGTCCATCTGGGTACGCTAGCTTGTAAGCTCCTGGTCTGGTTACTCGAATCACCCTGTACGGGCCTTCCCATTTCGGGCCGAGCACGCCATGACAGGGATCCCTAGTGTTTTAATTTACCTTCCTAAGCATGCAATCCCCTTGGTTATCTAGAGAGGTAACCTGCAGCGTTTCCTTGGCCGTTGTAGCATAACAGCTCCTTGCCATTCTCTGGTCGCCTTTTACTATACCAACAACTCCATTTACTCTGTACTTCAGCGCCAGATAATGGGTGGACATTACACATTGGCTTATCCTCATGAACGGTCTCCCTAGTATCATCTGGTAAGGGCTTATTTCCTCTACCACGACGAAGTCCAACATCATCATTCTTTCAAACGGCTTTGTCCCCACAGTAATCGGTCGATGATCCCCATTGGAGTTAACCGTCCCCCTCCAAATCCTTTTAAGGATGTATTTGTCTGTTCCAACTTCAAGTCTGCAATTCTCATATCATCTAGGGCCGACTTAAACAGGATGTCAACTGAGCTGTCCGTATCTACCAGTATTCGTCGCAATTCCGTACCAGCCACTATTGCCTTAATCACCAGTGCATCCTCATGAGGATATAAAATACCCTCTTCGTCGTCATCTGTCCACATAATGGGAACTTGTCGCACTTTTGCCTTCTCGGCTGCTGGCAAATTGAAAAGCACTTCTTTGCTGGTCATGGCGTATCTCTCATAGTTCTTCTGTGCCCTATTTGAATCCCCAGCCAATGTTGGCCCTCCTGCTATAACACGGATAACCGGCTGTTCACGTTCCAGATCCTTCTCAACTCCTTCATCCCGTGTGTATTGTGATTTAATGACATGGGACACTTCATCTACGTACTCATCCAAGTATCGGTTCCTCACTAAATCCTCCACCTGAATCTTTAGGTCACGACATTGGTTGATCGTGTGACCATGAGTGTCGTGGAATTTGCAGAATCTGCTCTTATCCCGTCGGTGAGCAGGTTTTGTTATAGGGCCTGGAGGGTACAGCAGGCCTCGTCCCTCGATCCTCTCATATTGTTCCTCCATGGAGATTTTTAATGGAGTGTACTGTCTATATACCACGCTCTGATCAACCAATTGAACTGCTCGGCTATTATGAATGTCACCTTGGGCTGGTATAGCCGGCAGCTGCTCGGCTATCCTGACCTGGAATTAGTTGCATTTAACGCTCTGGGAGTGTTGTGATAAGGGTGGGCAGCCATCTGCCTGAATTCTCGCTGCCGCTCTGGGAACGGGGGGCGTGGAGGTTGGCCCGGCTGTGTTGGAACTGTTGTGATCTCGGAGCTATGGGGTAAAGGCGGGACCGAGTTGATATTCCGCCCATTACTGAAAATTCCCCAATTCGCTTTCCCGACCCGCTCCCATTCGGGGCTCTCCGTTCCTTTCGCCTCAACTCTTCCAGCTGTTCACTTTTTATTCTTGCCGATTTCTCCTCTTCGATTTTTATATCTCGCCTCGCCTGCTCATACCCCGCTGAGTAATTTTGTACTATGAGGCTCCTTAAGTTATACCACAATCTGCCGATTTTTACACCTTCTTTTAATCCTCTCAACGCCTGTGGATGATTAAAAGCTCACAGATCCAGCACGGCTCGGTGATATCGTTTTCCAAAATCTCGAAGGGATTCATGCTCCTCATGTTTCATCCCCATCAATTCCATCATGTCGTCCTCTGGGGCCACTGCCCTTCGGAACTGTTCGGCCAATTCCTGGCACATCTGCTCGTACCCCTTTATACTTCCTCGGGGCAACTTGCGGTACCATTCTCGGGCTCGTCCCTCTAGCGTCAATGGGAACACCCTGCACCTCTGAGCTGGTGTCAGCCCCTGCACACCCGTCATGTCGTTGAAATGCTCAATGTGCACCAGCGGGTCATTTCGCCCAGATTATTTGAGGTTGGGGAAATAGAAATCTCTTGGGATTACTGTGCCCATAATCTCGGTTGATAACGGAGATTCTTCATCTAACATTATTCTCCAGCTCGGGGGCTTCCTCTTGTCCTGTATCTCCTCTATCACCTGCGTTAATCTGCGCACCTCTCCCTCCAATTCTACAGCACGATCAGGATCACGCGCAGCTATCTGATCTCGCTCCTGCTCGGTATTCTGCAACCGCTTTCTAAGCTCTCCTTCATCAACATTGCCCCCTCGGCCATCAATTTCTAGTACCCGTCCGGGGCGAGGTTGGTCCCTCCCTTCATCCGCGCGTTCTCCTGGAACCCAACCGGTACTTCTGTGGGGATACACCCCATTAGGTTGGTCTGCAGGCGGAGGGATTTCCTCGACTCTACGCCTCCGGAGGCTGGGTTCTGCTCCTACTTCACCTCTCCCCACGGGGGTTTCACAATCCCTTCTCCGCTCGTCCCTCAGCTCATACAGTATGGCTGCGAGAGTCTCCATTTGTTTCTCCATCCGCTCTAGTCGATCTTGCGTCACCCTCTCTCGGGCTTCATTTGTAATTTCTCGGAGAGTGATTGTCTCCACAGTTTCATTGTCCTCCCCCGCAGCATTCTTCCTTGACACATCCATCTCTAACCGTTCGCTGCTGCTCCGGTAATTACGAATTTGGTGGTAGCTTTTTATTCACTCCCCATAGACGACGCCAAAATGTTAATGCCGAAATCTGCTCGTCCTCTGCTCGACCAGATCTTTACACCAACGTTTGTATTATCAGCAATGAGGATGTCAATTTCTCCTTACTTCAATGACCGCTCTAGTTATTGAAGTTAGACTTCTCCTTCTTTTTCTCACTAATCTTGCGTTCACAAAAATGGATTAGAGACGCCGGTGGTTTTGCAGGCATAAACCCTCCGATGCCTAAGTTAGCACAAGGTGTTTACGAGAAAACGGTGCAATTTAGGTTTAAATAATTGCTTAGAATTGGCTCACTATTGACACTGAAAAGGGTCTGGATACAATTTGGCAGAGTTTTCCCTTCTCTCAATTTTTCTGTCCATTTGGTTATTGATTTCTTCCTCTTTTATAGCTGCTGTCCCACGTTTCCGTTTACCCTTCATCCCTTTTTTCGGGTAGTGGCAGCTCTTTATGGGACTTTAACTGCTACATTGTGGGCAATCGTGGGATCTCGCGTCTCCCTCGATGGTTCTGGGAAATGCGCAACTATCGTGATTCTATGAAATCGTGTTTCTGTTCTTTGGAGGATGGGTATCGGCTCAGTATATGCTTCTGGTCGGTGTACTTCTGTGGCTGGTACTCATCTCTGGTCGGCTTATATTTGTAAGAGGTTCATTTCCAGTGTTCTGCTGGGTATCGGCTCAGTATATGCTTCTGGTCGGTGTACTTCTGTGGCTGGTACTCATCTCTGGTCGACTTATATTGTAGGAGGTTCATTTCTAGTGTTCTGCTCGTACCGTTCGGCTGAGGTAATCCACCCCGGGGTGGGGACTATGGGATGACCGAGCTGGTGCTCTGATTTACCTAACAATTTCTTCTTGCATTGCTGTCATCCACAAAGCAACATCTGAGTTGTTTAAAGTTTCATGGAAAGTTGATGGTTCTCCATCCTCTGTTAGAAGACAGTACGCAACATTGATCTCTGTGACATACTCCGAATGCCACGCTGGTGGTCGTCTCTCACGAGTTGATCGACGAACTTCTAGAGCCTCGGAATCGACTAGTACTTGTTGCTCGTGCTCTGGTACTGCTTCAAAAGAATCTGAATCTTCTCCCCTCAAATTATTTATTACATATACCGGTATAGTCTCTGACTTTTCTTTTACAGTACTATCATCTTCATCTCTCCTTTGCAGTTGATCTTCTACAAAGATAACATCTTTGCTAATGATAATCTTGTAGACAGTGGGGTCCTACAGACGATACCCTTTTACTCCATCAGCATATCCCAAGAAGATACACCTCTTAGATTTTAGATCTAACTTTGTTTTTTCTTGAGCATTGTACATCACGTACACAGCACATCCAAATGCATGTAGGTAGAAGTAATCAGCTGGCTTTCCAGTCCACATCTCCATCGTTGTCTTCAGCCCAATTGCTGTAGATGGCAACTGATTTACTATATAACAGGCAGTTTTAGCTGCTTCTGCCCAGAATGAATTAGGTAGACCAGCAGTTCTCAACATAACTTTTATCCTTTCTGTAAGAGTCATGTTCATTCACTCTGCCACTCCATTTTGTTGAGCAGTGTATGCTACCGTGAACTCCCTCTGAATACCTTCTTTCTTACAGAAAGCAAGAAACTTGTCGTCTGTATACTCTCCACCATTATCTGTCCTCAAGCACTTGATCTTTTTGCTGGATTCAAGTTCAACCCGCGCTTTGTACTGTTTGAACACTGGAAATACATTTGATTTTTTTCTTAATTGGATACACCCAACATCTCCTGAAATAATAATCAATGAAAGTCACCATGTACTTTGCACCTACCATGGACATATCCGACGATTCTCAAACATCATAATGAATCAAGTCTAAAATGCATTTACTTCTAGCAACAGATCTATTGAATTTTAATCTATTCTACTTACTTGTAACACAATGCTCGCAAAATGGTAAACTTACCGATTTGAGCCCTGGAAGCAATATTTGCTCAGAGAGAATCTTCAAACATTGTTCTGACATGTGGGCAAATTTGAGATGCCACATAATCGTTGACTCTTCTCCATTTGATGTAACACACGCATCAACTTCCTATAGTGTTTCTCCTTTAAACATGAATAGATTAACACCGATCTGTTTTGTCTTCATCAATACAAGCGCATCTTTAACAATCATCATAATTTCTTTCTCCACATGAGTTTTGTACCTATGACTATCCATTTGTCCCAAAAACAAAAGATTTTTCTTCAGACCGTTGACATGTCGTACCTCCCCAATTGTGCGAATTGTACCATCAAATTTTTTTATTTTAATAGTACTAATATCAGCGATCTCCAAGGCATGATCATTACCCATATATACAGATCCTCCTGAAATAGGTTCATATGTGTCGAACCATTCTCTCTGAGAGGTCATGTGTCAAGCTCCTGAGTCTATAAGCCAGACATCAGATAGTCGTTTTCTGCCTTCTAAAATAGTTGTTGTCTCACAATAGAGAATTTCGCCATCATCCAAGGTACTTGCTACACACGCCTGAGCATTTGATGATTCAGGTTCTTTGCCCTCTTTTCTCTTCTGGTTACTCCAACACTCTTTTTTTACTTATCCTTTCTTGCCACAGTTGTAGCATTTAACACTTTTCTTACTTTTGGATTTTAATCTACCATGATTGTGACTCCTACTGGGGCCGCGTTCCGTTGATCTCCCTCTGGTCACCGATAGTGCCTCTGCTTGCTGCTAACTTGCTTGTCTGTTTTTCTTATTTTTCCGTCTACTCTCCTCATTTAATACAGAGGCTGCAACATCATCGAAAATCAGATTGTCCGCTGGATTATTGTTCGTCAGGTTGATGATGAGTTGATCGTACGAATCTGGTAGACTTTGAAGTAGAAGCTCTGCACGTTCATTTTCCTCTTTATTATGACCCAATGTTGTGAATTGTGAAAATAGAGTCTTTAAGGTGTTGATGTGATCAGTCACCATTGTAGATTCCACTATTCGAAGAGTATCAAGTTTCCTCTTCAAAAAGATTTTGTTGTGTAGTGATTTTGCCTCGTACAATTTTGTGAGAGTACCCATATTTCCTTCGCTGTATTTTTCTCTACCACACTGAATAATACTTCATCCGCAAGTGCCAAGTGTAGATTAGAAGTGACGTTGCCATCTATTTCATTCCACTTATCATCAGTTATCTCCACGAGCCTTTCTCCAATTGCTGGCAAGCAATTATTTTTCCTCAATATAGTTTTCATCTTTATTTTCCACAACGAAAATTATTTCCGTTAAACTTCTCAATTTCATATTTTTCCGTCATTTTGTTGATAAATACCGCACACAAGTTAGTGTACCACCTTGAATAGTTGTGAGTATATGTGAGAATGCACACCAGAAAAGTTTTCAGGAAAGACTGGAGGGGTCACAATGGTCCCACTTAAAACCCAGACTCCTTAGGCTCTTATCCCCTTTGTGACAGAATTTTCCTAGACATGTATAAAATCACACAGTTACTTTACGCACACCAATCTTTCTTGCTTTGCACCACAAAATTCTTAGATCGCTCCCACCGTTTCTCATGAACAGTATCGTATCTATGAACAGTGTTGTATATGTGAATAGTACCGTATACATGAATAGTATCATATACGTGAACAGTACCCCTTACGTGAATAGTACCCCACTCCAAAAATTCAACCAATAGCTCTGACACCACAGTTAGGAAATTGATGGGTGAAGCAGACACGCAGCTAAAGTAAAATTGGAAGAAAATAAAGAATAAACACAGAGGACACAAGAAAATTACGTGGTTCGGCTTTTAGCCAATATCCACGGGTGAAGACAAAAGGATAATTTTTCACTATATAGGAAGAATTACAAGTAATTTGAGATAAATTCCTCACTACCCAAAACCCAATTTATTACACCCACACTCTCATATATAAATATTGAAAACAAATGCTTATAAAGAGAAACTTATTTTTCTCTCTTTTATAAGCTCTCGGATGCACTCAAAATTGGATGCAAAACTCATTTGCATGGCTCCCTTTATATAGCCAATTGTTGGCTAACAAATTCCACAAGTTAGGTTTGACAGCCACCTAACTCAACCACCTCCATTTCATTTTGTCCATGATCGGCAATTACCAAATCAAAATGTCAATAACGGCACCCATTTTTCTTCATTTTCTTTCCTTTTTTCTTCTTCCTCTTGTCTTTTTTCTTCTTTTCTTTGCCCTTTTTGGTGGAGCCTTGACATACGCGACTGAGGAGTGAGCAAAACTAAGTAACAGAACAAGAACAATGAACGGAAGAAACAGTAGCAAAGAGTTGTTGAGATTAAAAGATAAGAAAAATAAGTGAATGAATGCAAAGAGTTGATGGCTAAAGGATAGAGAACGTGATTTCGATTACCCAACCAACAATCTTTAAAAATGATTTGATGGTAAAATAAAATAATCAAGGCCAACTAATAATGCAATGACAGATCTGGTTTCGATCTTTGTAATTTAATTGTCTTATTGTGTATTAGTACGAGGTGAAGTGGTAAGCGACTCTTTTGTCTGAGTCAATCAAATATATTAAGACCACCTTGCATTTACCATCTTGCATTTCCTTCGCGTCTTTCACCATGCAACCAATTTTTAGTTCGTGTGGAGCTTAAACAAATTTTGTCCGACTCCAAATATAAGGAAAAAAATTTTCCCGCTTCAGTAAGGGGCTAGCTGAAGGGTTTTCAAATATCTTTATTTGATTAACAACCTAAGTTCAAATTTCGGGGATGTAGGATTTCAAATACTAAGGAGTTAGGGAGATAAAAAAATCATTTGGAAAAGAAGGTAACTGTTTTTAACTGCGTATGTGCAGCTAATGAACAAGAGACTTATTTTCTGGCAAAATAAATTAACAATGAAACCTTAATGTGTGAAACTATTTCTTCCCTTTTAATAATAAAGAGAGAATCTCTAGTGAACAAAGCTCGAGTCTCCAGTTATCCCATGTATTATATTTGAGCCCACTGTAGCCTATGGTGGTGCTGGTGTGTTATTAACCTTTTGGCTCTTTTAATGCACATTGCTAATTTCAAAAAATAAAATAAAAATAAAAATATATAACAATAATGCCGAATTGATTAATGACAAATCTTGGATATATGAGGTCAAATGAACTGACTAATCAGCCTCTTTATCGTGAACAGACAAAAATATCAGCTACTTGCACGAGTGTGAACACGATTAAATATTCCAAAAGATTCTTGCAAATGGTTATTTTCTCCAGCCAATGTAATGACAGATCTGGTTTTGATCTTTGTAATTCAAGACTTAAAGTCCCATGATCAGTACGAGGTGCCTGACTCCTTTTCTGAGTCAGACAAATGTAAAGACAAATTACTAAAGCAGAACCTAGACAAATTACGCGGGAGAAATTTAAATATTTAGAAAGATTTGGCTAAAGTGAATGTGCAGAGTAACATAAAAGCTGGTAAAATTAGGAATGGCAATGGGACAATTCGGTTCGGAATTGGCAAATCCCACTTCGGTCCTGATCATGTTAAAGGGACACGTTGCTGTACCCAATCTCGTACCATTTTTCTAACAGGAATAAAAATGTTTCCCAAATCCTGACCGATCAAAAATTGATCCCGTTTTACAATCCAAATTGTCCTGAACTTTTTGAGGAAATTCTAGTACAACAAACCAGATTGTGTATACCTGCTATGGCGCAGGCAGTGGCTTGGCTTTGAGCAGTGGTGTGCTAGCATGAGGGTGGTGGCCGCACGAGTTCATGGGTGGGTTGTGCGGGACTAATATCACATGAAAAGGGGTGGATAATTCTCACCGGTTGCTCAATTACTCATGCTAAGGCCTGCTGGCACTTGGGGGACGTCAGTGTAGGTAGAAAGGTTCAAACCACAAAACCTCTTGTACCACCTAGAAGGTTTTACCCAATGAGCCATCTAGCATCCACAAAAAAGTTACAGATTATAACATGAAAGAAATGAATTTACTAACCAGACCTATAGACAATGAAATGCCAGAGACTGATCTCTCATAAAATTAGGCCGAGAAGAGCACTGATCCCCTCATTAGGAGTGAGGCTAAACTGCTACACTTGGGGCAGGCAACTTTCCGCCAGAGAATTTAGGCAGTTCACCAACTGAAGTTTGTAGTTAACAATGGTAACTTGTCATGTATTTCCCAATCCCTCAGCAAGTATGTCACTAACACTGTCTGGGAAGGAAGAACTGTCAAAAGCAAATCTTCGACTATCTATTTCTTCTCCAACTGAAGACCCAACCAATAAGCCGTGAGTTGTAGCATCTGGTACCCAACCTTTTTCCAACATCAGGTCCAATAAATAAGAGGCCTCACTTGTCAGACCCTCTTTCCAGAGGCCATTGATCAGTATGTTGTACATTGATGAATCCAAAACTTCAGAGTCAGATACAAGCTTATTAATCCCAGATGAAACCAGGTGTAACTGAGAGCCGTCAGCCAAGCCATGCAGCAAACTAAGCATGGTTTCTCGGTCAGGCACCAAACCTGCTTTTACCATCATGTTGAAAAACAAAGCACAATCCTTCAATTTGTTTTGTTCACTCATGCTTTGTATAAGGATGCAATATGCTTCCGCATCAAGAGCACAACCCTCCACCAGCATTTGTGCAAGCACTACCAAAAGATCTTTAGCTCTTTGTAATTTAACCAATCCAAGCATGATCTTGGTGGAAGTTGAAGTAGTATAAGAAGTACCAGAACTGTAAGCCCAAGACCGTAGCCTGATTGCTTTATCAACTTTTCTCATGACACATAAACCATATATCAGGATATTGAATGAGGAAGAAGAAAGGGAGCATCCATTCTTAGACATGCAGCAAAATACTTCAACAGCCTCCGTAATCTTTTTAACCTGGCAAAGGCCTTCCACCAGCTTTGAGTAAGATATAGAATCCAAAACCAAAGACTGGGCGGAAACTTGACGAAACACCCGTAGAGCATCCTCATAATTGCAAAATTTACATTTTCCTAGAACAAGAGCCGAGTACGTGGCACAGTCAGGAACAACTGAAGACACAACCATTCTACCAAGTAGTTCATATGCTTTCCTGATCTCCTCATTCTCACAAAGCCATCTGATTGGAATATTCCAAGAATCACAATCAGCTATTTTTCTGTCGGCCATTTTCTCCAGAATACATTTAGCCAGGAAAAATTTACCAGCATTGCAGCAACATTCAAGCAAAGCATTGTGTGGAGAAGTAACATAACCACATTTATCTTCCAGGAAATTCACAGACTCATCAAATTTTCCTACTTCACAGAGCCCTCTTACTATATCCACAAACACATCATCAGTGGGAGTTAAACCAATTACAATCATCTCTTCAAGAATATCATTTGCATCATCTAATCTAAGGTTTTCACATAAGCAATTAATCAGCTCCTCATAAGTCAACTCATCCGGCATGAGATCCAAAGCTCTCATCATTTTAAACAATCGGATTGCCTCCTCTAGTTTATTTTCTCTACATAACATAGGAATTATACAGGTATAGAAACTCAACTCCAGCTGAATCCCAAGATCAAACATCTCGCCCAAAATTGAAACTGAATCATCCACTCGGCTGTTAGCAATAAGACCTTTAATTACTATCTCAAAAGTCCTACTGTTCGGACAACACCCTTTCTTATGCATTCTCCGAAACTGATCCAAAGCAGACTCAATTCTATTAGTTTCAAACAAAACTTCCAACAAATAGTTCAAAGTATCAACATTCGGCACAATTCCTGCTTTCACCATCTCCTTATAGACAAACACAAAATCTGCAAAACCTCTCTTCTCTTCCACAATAGCACCCAACACGACATTAAAAACATCAACCGAAAGCTTAAAACCACCCGAATTCATATTCACAAGAACCCTCATTGCTCCATTTACCCTATAATGATTAACAAATGAAAAAACTAATGAAATAAGAGCTTCTCTCACATTTGGATACCTTTCTTTTACCATATTTTGACAAAGCCCCTCCATTTCTTCAACATTTCCAGCCAAACCCAGCTTCAAAATCATCTTACAATACGTATCAGCAGTGTGTTGAAACCTTTTCTGGATTGATACCCATTTGAAAATCTTAAAAGCAGAGCTTAAATCATTAATGTTATCCAAAACCCGGATTAAGTGATCGGGGGAAAGGTTACGTCTTAAAGACTGAATCTTTGCTTCATAATCAGTGGTTTGGTGTGACTTTATCATATCAGTTTCAGAGCTAAGTGGGATCGTATTGGCACATGAAAGTGAAGAAATGGATGAAGTTAAATTCACCCACTTGATGATTTTGTTTGAAATCGTTAAAGATGAAAGCTTTATGGCCATTGAATGAATTCATGTATAATTAAGAGAACTTTACATGACACAAAAACAGTACAAAGGAAGATTATTAATCACTGACCTGAAAATTCAGTAGATAGCTGAAAGTGTAATGAAGCAAATTCTCCGTGTGAAATTTGTTGCTGAACTGAATTGCCGTTTTATTTTGCTGCTGGTGCGTTTTTTTGGGTATCGGGGCTGGGCTTCATGCCTATAGCTCAGTCAAACTAGGCCGATCCGGCCTCGGCCAGGCCCAGCCTCAGGCAATTTCTTTTGGAAATACTATTTTCATCAAATGGAATTTCCTTTATGCGAATACTTCCCCACCCCCCACCAGTTAGTTGTGGGGCTGGTAAAATTTGACATGCTGTATTATCCCGACATAAATAAGACACAAATAAATGAGTTTAGGTGATTAAATGTGGCATAATTACTAAATAGGTCATATTCATGTTATCTCGATTAATAATTTAGTTGAGTTAGGGTTTAGAGTCTCTAATACGATAACATGTTCATGACATGATTATTCTATTAAAGTCTCTAATACGATATGTGTCACATATTTTGAAAATCTTCTTTGAAATATAAGTATGCAACTCAAGAGGGGGGTGAATTGGGATTCTAAAAATTATTTGATTCTAAAACAAATTATCATGCAAATCTAAAATGAATTTAATGGAATAACAATTAAATCAATTACAATATAAAAAGATAAGGGAAGAGAAATTCAAACACGAAGATTTTTACGTAGTTCGACCAACCTCGCCTACGTCCACACCTCCAAGCTTTCCGAACTTGAGATAAAAAGATAAGGGAAGAGAGATTCAAACACGAAGATTTTTACGTAGTTCGACCAACCTCGCCTACGTCCACACCTCAAAGCTTTCCGGGCTTGAGAATTTCACTAAGCAAACCTCCAAGGCTTCAAATGCTTATACTTGACTTCCAAGGTGTCAATGAACCTTTACAACAAGAGATTATCCCCAATCTCTTAACCCAAGTGTATCTCAACACTTACAATCATTCAAAGTAAAAGATTAAAAATTATTTTTCTCTCACACAATATTTAAGATTACAAATCAATGTCCAATGTGTGAATAGATAAAGCAAGAATGTGTTTTAAAGCTCTATGAAGATTGTATTCTCGAATATAAGCTCAATTGTCGTGTTATGATCAATCTTGTTTGAATTTGAATGAGCTTATTTATAGTTGGAGCTGAAAACTAGCCGTTATTGACTTTCTGCTCACTGTCGGATCCCCGTTAACTAGATATCGGATCATTGTTTGACTGGTCAATATGACCGTTGGGCTGATTTTCAAATTGTCGAATCGCCGTTATCTAGATGTCGGATCACCGTTTAGGTCCAGAGACTAATCTTCAATTCTGTTCGATATCGGCGAACCGTTATCAAGATGTCGGATCGCCGTTTAGGTCCAGAGGCTAATCTTCAGTTCTGTATGATGTCAGCGAGCCGTTATCAACATGTCGGATCGCCATTTAGGTCCAGAGACTAATCTTCAATTCTGTATGATGTCAGCGAGCAGTTAAATACATGTCAAATCGCCATTTTCTTCATAACTGCTACAGTGAACTATTTTGCACCCCAAAACCAACACTTTATAAAACTTGTCAAATAGATCAATTTTATAAGAGTTGAAACAATATTTATGAAACCAAGTTCTCATAGCTTTTTCAATTAAAACCATTTACAAGAGAATAACCAAAATCATTTTCATTTATAAAGTGAGAATGATGATTTAAAAGTATATGAAAATTATTTTGAGCTTTTAAAAGATTAATCAATCTTAATCAAGTTTGTTATCATCAAAATCAATAATAAAGAAATATTTATGTTAACATTCTTTTTATTTAATACAAGTAGATTAGAGTTTCCAAAATTTTTAGAACATCTAATCAAAACATGTTAAGAACTAATGTGGTTTTTTATTAAAAATAAATAAATTGTGTTAAATAAGTGACTTTAATTTGTGAATTTTAATCTGCACGGTAACTAAGCTTAATGCTACAGTATGATTCAACGGACATGAATCTCATAGAATATTGATGATACCAATACCATGGTGAAGTATTAGGTGCAATTCTTTTGAATGGAGGTTCCTACTTATAAGAACATTTTATACGTGGAACTATCATAATGTATATGTTTTGGGTTATGAAAAGGCAGATGTGAATGAAATGATTTTGATTATATGTATTTGAAAGGATCACGTAATCAAATTTTTGTGGATGTCAATTGATTTTAGGGTGATGATCAGGGTCGGTTTCGGTCGAATTCTCCTCACGTAGGTGAAAAGAAGATTTATCTTCCATTTTTTTTTTCTCGTTATGCTTGTGAAAAAGAAAAAGGAAACGTATTTAAATAGAAAGGATTGAGAATTAATGAGTTTGAAAAGATAGTATCACCTCAAAAATGAATTATATTCAAGGAGATTTGGAGGCTTAATCCACAATTTTATATTTGGGTTTTTTTTTCAATTAGAAACACAGGATCAATAAAGTCGTGAAAGCATTTTCAAGATGTTAGTTTTGAACCATATATGGAGAGAATTTAACAATTAAATTAGCAAAGAAAACAAAATGTGCTTGAGAAAATTTTTTTTAAAAAAAAGTCAATAACAATAATAAACAACAACAATTTTAGCAGGCGAATCACATTCCACAAATTAATTATGACATAATAATAAGAAATGTAACATTGTGAAATCACAAGGGGGCCTTGGACAACATTAATTATTGCTCATTTGCCCAGCCATAGATGGCCTTCCTCCCATAGTGAAGTACTACATTTCAAAGAATTATAAATTAAATCAAAAACTAAAAAAAAACATTTATTAAAACCTAATTAATCTTCATCCTTAGAGATGTGATTAGATTAGGTGTAGATAGATGCCCTCAATTGCATTGGCTTCCTTGATCCCAAAAATCAATATATTGGCACGTCACATTCCCGCACGAGCTCTTTGTCATAAGCATCGCAATAGTTGTAAATCATGTGCTCTGTTTCAACCATTTCAATGTAGTCCTTATCCTCCTGTGTAAGAGGATGATCCTCCCCTTGCTCATACTCAGTTATGTTGAGATTCCTGTAGTGGGCTACGTAAGGTGCATATTGCCAGTTAATCTTGAGGGAGCCACCCTTCGTTGCCCAGTCATCGCCATTCCAAATGCTGGCATATACCCTCATTGGTTGCTTTGTCGGATATGGGAGGTTTAGGTCCTTCTCGTGGTTGTTGTGCACTCTTATGGGCTTGTCATCGACCATGAACACAATCCGCTCAGGATTCCACACGACCGAGTAAAGGTGATACTCTTCCGAGGGATCGTACCAAAGGTTGTAGGTTTTCTCCTTCCGGCCTTCGCCTTGGGAGTAAATGTTGGTGTGGAGTGTGATTGGTTCTCCGGTAACATTTCCCAAGAACTCAAAATCTATCTCGTCGTGTTTTGTCCCGAGAGACGATAAGTAAAATGTTGTCACAACACCAGCGGAATAGCCTGGGCTTAACTTTAGTTCCACGTCGAATCTCGAGAATAGGTACTCTTCCTTGGTTTGGAAGCCTGAGCCTGAGTCTTTGTCGAGGGAAAGGGACAGGGATGCGCCATCCTCAGAGACTTTAACGTGTTCTTTTCCCCATTCATCAATGTCGACGTCTTTCACAAAATCAGTAGCAATTGAGACTGCCACCAAACAATTACAAATGAACAATAATGCAGCGACGGCCCTAAGAGAAGACGACGACGACATTTTTTTTGTTTATTTATTTGTTTATTGATTGATTGATATTTTTTTGAGCAACGATGCTATGTATTTATAGGACACTTCCACCTCACATTTTTACAAATATTGCGGGAATTTGTTTTGATACTTTGGCTTGCAACCAATCCTGAAAATAAGGTTATTAAAAATAGCTTTGAGTTGGAATAATTTCAATTTATTTTTAATTGAATTTTGTTCAGAAAACTAGATTTACTATTTTTAATTTTAAGGTTATTTTGATAGTTTGACTGGTTATTTGACCCATTTTCTTGAAAATGGTATATCGTTAAGTGAGATTTATTTTGAGTGTCGTGACTATATGAATAATAAAATTAATTGAAGTTTCATATCACTTAGATTAATTATGAGTTTATGAATTTGGTCTTGTACTTAAGAGAATTGCATGGGATTTACCCCATTTCCTCCAAAATACCCAATAGATACCTTAAATTATAACAGTCTTAAGCTTTACACATATGTATTTTAAAAACCTAGAGAAAGTACAAAAATAAACATAACTAAATTCTCATAAAATTGAACCCATATCCTTAAAGTTGGGTAAATAGTCGATAATACTAGACTTTCAATCAAACCATGCACAATTAGTAATTCAGTATAATTTTTTCACTTTTCCATGTTAATCGGGTAAATAGTCGAGAATACTTGACTTCAATTGAAATAAAAAATTATTTAGAAAATTCTCGACTTTTCAAATAAGTCGAGTAAAGAGTCAAGAATACTTGACCTTAATTTAACCTTGCCCAATACTCATTTAGCAAAAATTCTCAACTTTTCATGGAAGTTCGGTAATTGGTCGAGAATACTCAACTCAAATTGAAATGAAAATTTTCCTTTTAATTAAGTCCGGTAAAAAGTCGAGTATACTCAACTTTGAGCATATTATTATGTAGAAGACATGAGAGAGAAAAAAAATGTAGATGAATGGTTTTTTATGGTATTTTTTACTTTTACACTTTTATGAGGTATATGTATATAATGGAGTATAAATTTGCTATATTAGTACAAATGGGGGATCTTTAAATAATAAAAAACCCCTTGTACTTAGCATCACTTTGTTTTTATATAAGTTGGGTAGCTAACCATATGTAAAACTTAGCATATTTCTTTTAATCCCTTCTAATTTGCTAGTTACCGTATGATTTAAACTTCTAAAACTTGTTTATTTTCCAAAACATTAGTATTTTTTTTCTTTTAGAATTTTGTACGATAAATCATAAACTTATTCTTATTATTATTATTATTCGGCTAAATCCAAAATAAGCAACGAATCTATTCATAATTAAGAGATGTGCTATTGGCACCCCATTTCTTATCTTATAAATCTCATCTCTAAGGACACTACACTAAAATATGCCATCAATGTCATAAATTCTAATAAACCCCATTTTTAGTTGAAAAAATACCCTCATCATTTTAAGTTGGGGTGGTGATATTTCCACCCCATAATTTTTATTAACCCACCCCAATTTTAAAAAAAATTATTACAACAAGTGCACATTATTTTTTAAAAAATCAAATTAAGAAGAAATTTAAAAATTTAACCAATTAAATCCATATTCATTAATTAATTTTTTATGAGACTATTTTTTTTTATATTTGATCAATAAGGTTGTTTTAACATAAATTAATATAATTATTCTAACCTCATAAGGTAAAAGTAGCAAAAATATCTAAAAATTTACTTTAACTTTAATAAATTTATATACAAAAAAATTATATTTTAATGATGTATAAGTAGTACTTTTTTAGTATGATTATTATTATCCGACTAAACTAACGAGATGTAATTAGGACATCTGGAGTATTGAAAATTATTAAATTTTATATAAAACATATTAGATTATAAAACATAAAACTAAATGCCTAAACAATTAGTTACAATAATATATTTCTTATGGTAATTTGGTTATTTTATATTACAAGGGTAAATTAGTTAAATTAAACTTATCTTAAAGCAACCTTAAATTGTTAAAGATTGTTAAAAGACAAAGTAAGAAAAAATATATATTATAAGAATGATTTAATTAATTAATTGTTCAAACTTATTATTAATTTGTAATTCTATAAAATAATGTGAACTTATTGTAATTATTTTATGAAGGTGGGGTGGGTTTATAAACATAGTGGGGTGGAAATATCCATGATTAATGTTAAAAATTGTATGTTTATTAAGGGATAAAAATGTTATTTTGTGCTATTAATGATATTTATATTTGTAATTGTCTAACATATTGTGAATTTCTAATTATTTTTCTAAATATTTTATTTTGTGTATTTTTGTGTGTTTATTAGATAAAACTAATAATTTTATGCAATTTGAGGCTCCAAACAAATATATGGATGTCAAATTTGGATTCCGGAAGTTCGAGAAATTATGTCATTGTTGAGGAGGAGCCGAGACTTTTGTTGTAAATTTTTACGTGTTTACCACGGTAAATGTGGTAATTGTAAAATTATAAGTTTTTATCATGTTAGGTATGGTAATTTTTAGTGGAATGTGTTGGATATGCTTGAGTGAATAAGTTAGGTTTATATTTTATTAGTAGGATTATTAGTGGGACAAATGTAAGGTTAAGATATAATTAGATTTTTTTATTTGTGTGGTGTGGATTTACAATGTATTAGTATAAATAGAGAGAGGGGTGATCACACCTCTACACACCTTCTCTTCTCTTCTTTCTCCCCAAATTCTTCTTCTCATCTCTCTTTGTAATATATTTTCAATCAATAAAATTAGTTTTATTTCAATTTTCAAATTCCTTTTTTAATTATGTGTTTTTCAATTGTAATAATTTTCTTTATTTCAAAAATGTTTAACTAAATATTCATAGTTAGGGGAAGGTGAAACTCTTAGTAAAAAAATATGATTTAATTAAATTCTATTTTTAATTTTATAAATTAAATTGTTTTCTATTTAATTTTATCCATATTTTATATTTTGAAATTTTGATTTAGTGTAGACAAAAATAGGAATTTGGCACAATAAATTCTTAATATCTTAGTATAAAATATGGGAAAATGGTATTTTGATTTAGTGTAGACAAATTAAGTTTTGGCACATTAAATTCTTAATCCACAATAAAATAAATGGGAAAATGATTTTAATTTATACAATTAATCTTTTGGGAAATAAAATAATAATAAAAAGAATTTGTTAAATTGTATTTATTACTAAGAGTGGATCCATAACCCTAACTAATTCAATTTTATACTTTTTTCTTAAATAAATTACATATTTTCAAATTTTATTTTATTTGGATAAACTTAAGTAAACAAATTAAATCCTTTCTCTGTGGATCGACTTCGGACTCACCGAAATATATGATAACTATGCGCTCTTATATTTGGGAGAAAATCAAACACTTTTAAGTCGTGTCAATCCACACCCTTTAAGTTGCCAATTAGCCATTAATGATTAATTTCATAATGGAAGGGCTTGTTTATTAAACATATGAATTCTAAGATTTTATTAATTTTAGACTTTTTAAATTTTTTTTTGGTAACTTATGTCTAATTTTCAGATATTTAATCTTAACAAAAAAAACTTTTTTTACTTTATTTAAATATGAAGTAAATAATTTATTCAAAAACAATTTCTATTAAATATATTTGTTTCATAAATTATAAAACCTAATTTTTTTATTTATAATGTCAAATAATTATGCTTAAAATGCTATTTATTTAATAAAAATATATCACTTATATTTTGATATTAAAAAAAAAACCAACATGTTATTTAGACATTTATATTCAATTTCATTCAAATTTAAGAAACATTTAGATCCATTTAGATTTCAAATAAAAGAACAAATCCTATCTAAAATGCTTGTAGGACCATCACAATAATATTAATCTATATTTTTATTTTAAAAAACCCCATATTCCAGCTAACATCAAGAAAAATGATGAAATTAATTTTTTTTTCTTTGGATGGATCCTCTTGGTTTTATGATTTTTCGCTATGATTCCAAGAAATTAATATATATTTGTCAAATTAAAAAAAAACAAAAATTTTTAAGTTTTACAAGTAAATAAACAAGGGCTTAAAATGCAATAGGGTGTAAGATAGTACGAGAGAGAAGAACATTTGTCCTTTGGTAATTCCGAAGAAATAATTGTAATTTAGAAATAAAAAATTGAGGGGGTTAATTAAGATTACAAATAGGGTGCCAGTAGCTCTGCTCCGGAATTAGATCTTATTTGAGATTGAGATGTTGTAACTTTTAAACTACAGTTGTTGTGGAAAAAAAACTGTAACTATCAAATAAAAGTTAATAATATGTAGTAAATATAAATTTTAAATAATAATTTTGATAAAACTATAAAAGTTATAATAGAGTTTTTATCATACAAGTGAAAAATCATATCAACATAACTTACAAGCTACAACAGATAGTATTTACCAAATACTTTAGTGCTGTAGCTTTTAGTGTTGTAGCTTTTAAGCTACAACTATCTAACCACAATCCCAAACACACCCTTAAACCATTACTTCAACCGTAAAACCCCAACCAAATGGGCTACCACTTGTCAATGTATAATTTTAATATAGGGCATGGAGGGATCCTCTATACTTAAAATCTGACTTAAATTAATGGCCAATGGGTCGGATGACACGAGGCACGGCACGGTATGCACGCGGGCCGTGCCGAACTTAGAATTTTAGGCACACGGGCCTTAAAAGCACGGTACGATAAAAAATCCGCAATAAGCACATTTTAGTTTTTAATGAAAGTAAATTTAAAATTTTATGAATTTACAAATAATTTGAAATTGAATTTTTTAATTCATGTAATTCTTAGTTTAAAAAATAATATAATTGATTTATATTTATAATTTATTAAATAAATAATTGATATCATGATTTTATAAATATGCATTAATATAATTCTAAACTATGATTTATGACTCTATGTAAGTTTAAGTTAACAATTAAATTAACTCCTAAGAAAAATTTATTATTATTGTTATTGTTAAGTAGTAAAAAAATTCTAATTCTATAAGGTCAAATTTAGTAATTAATATCATATTTTCTTTCTATTATTAGTTTATTATTATCAAATATGGACTTGAGTTTAGAATTTTCAATTCTATTAAATTTGAATAAATGCATAGACCTAAGAAAAGTACATAAACTTGAAAAAATACGCCAACAGCTTAGTATCGCTCTTAAAAAATTTAATAAAAAAAAAGAAAAAAGTTTATTGTGCTTTTTTTCTTAGGCACGGCACCACACGTGTGGGCACGACACGAGTGGGCACGGCACAGTACGAAACACATAGTAGGCATGAGCACGCATAGGCCTTACTTTGCCGGCCCGTCCCATTTGCCATCTCTAGTTCGATCTATTCAATTAAACGGTGTGAATTTTCAAGTTAAATTGTTAAAAGTTAGCTTTTATGCCTTCAATTTTTTTTACTTACAAGAGGTTAATCAAGTAGGTTTTCATTAGTGTTCTTTGTTTGGATATCTGAGTTTAAATTTTAAAGAAGATAGGGAGACACATTAATTCACACTTTACTATCCACTTTCCACATTTTCAAAAAGAATAAAACCATAATTCCTCATCCGTATGTCATTGAATTAGATGATCAATAAATGAAAAATTAAAATTAAAATTTAAAGTTAAATGAACTTAACCCATTACGTAAGGTTGTGATTCCCTTAATATTCAATTAAGTGGTGTCAATTTACCAACTCATCCTTCTTGTCATTTTTCCATGTAATTTTGCCATAGTAATTAACAAAAGGACATGACTCCTCCTTCCTTTTTTTATAATTAATTAAATTTATGCATTTGTTTTAAAAAGATAAATAAGGATAGTTTTTTTTTTTAGTTGAAATTGAGATTGTATGCGAATATGGTCATTAATTCGGATTCAGTTATGGTGCAACAGTGATACCATACTACTCTTTTTATCCTTATTATAAAGTGCCTTTGGATGTAAAACTTATTAAATCCAACGATCGAAATGGCTTAGTATATTGAGGCATGAATTGTCAACTGTTGAAACCAGTTATCATCAGAACTTTCTTCCAACTCTTTGTTTTCGTTTTGATCTTTATTCTCTTCTCCCTCCCTGACCATCAACTTTTTCTCCAGACCTCTCCTTCGACCTGGCCTCACCCTCATTGCTATCAGATTTCTTCTTACCATCATCCAAATCAAATTTATTGCAAGCAATTAATTTATTCCCACAGCTGACTTTTGAGCGAGAAGTAGAAGAAAGCCAAGTACAAGTACAAACAAACTCACAAGGTAAGCATTTCTTCAATCCGAAGTATTTCCCACATCATACATCCAAGCACATCGTCCCCTAGTTTCTCCATACGGCTTTCCCCCATAATTATTATAACAAGCAACTTCAACACGCAAAGATTAGAGCGAAAAAAAAAGGAAAAAATCGCTATTTCAACGCTAGGTGATAATGAATTAAGTTTAATCTTTCACTGGATCAACGATTCAAACGACAGAAACTCATTGTCTCTTGTTTGCAAGGAATGGGTAAGGGTTGAGGTTGAAACTCGTTTGTCTATTAGGGTCATATTAATTATTGCTCATTTCCGCAGCCATAGATGGCCTTCCCCCCATAGTGAAGCAATACATTTCAAAGAATTATAAATTAAATCAAAATCAATAAAAAAAATCATTTATTAAAACCTAATTAATCTTCTTCCTTAGGGATGTGATTAGATTAGGCGTAGATAGATGCCCTCAATTGTATTGGCTCTCGGCTTCCTAGACCCCAAAAATCAATATATTGGCACGTCACATTCACGCACGAGCTCTTTTTCATAAGCATCGCAATAGTTGTAGATCATGTGCTCTTCTTCAACCATTTCAATGTAGTCCTTATCCTCCTGTGTAAGAGGATGATCCTCCCTTTGCTCATATTCAGTTATGTTGAGATTCCTGTAGTGGGCTACGTAAGGTGCATATTGCCAGTTAATCTTGAGGGAGCCACCCTTCGTTGCCCAGTCATCGCCATTCCAAATGCTGGCATATACCCTCATTGGTTGCTTTGTCGGATATGGGAGGTTTAGGTCCTTCTCGTGGTTGTTGTGCACTCTTATGGGCTTGTCATCGACCATGAACACAATCCGCTCAGGATTCCACACGACCGAGTAAAGGTGATACTCTTCCGAGGGATCGTACCAAAGGTTGTAGGTTTTCTCCTTCCGGCCTTCGCCTTGGGAGTAAATGTTGGTGTGAAGTGTGATTGGTTCTCCGGTAACATTTCCCAAGAACTCAAAATCTATCTCGTCGTGTTTTGTCCCGAGAGACGATAAGTAAAATGTTGTCACAACACCAGCGGAATAGCCTGGGCTTAACTTTAGTTCCACGTCGAATCTCGAGAATAGGTACTCTTCCTTGGTTTGGAAGCCTGAGCCTGAGTCTTTGTCGAGGGAAAGGGACAGGGATGCGCCATCCTCAGAGACTTTAACGTGTTCTTTTCCCCATTCATCAATGTCGACGTCTTTCACAAAATCAGTAGCAATTGAGACTGCCACCAAACAATTACAAATGAACAATAATGCAGCGACGGCCCTAAGAGAAGACGACGACGACTTTTTTTTGTTTATTTATTTGTTTATTGATTGATTGATATTTTTTTGAGCAACGATGCTATGTATTTATAGGACACTTCCACCTCACATTTTTACAAATATTGCGGGAATTTGTTTTGATACTTTGGCTTGCAACCAATCCTGAAAATAAGGTTATTAAAAATAGCTTTGAGTTGGAATAATTTCAATTTATTTTTAATTGAATTTTGTTCAGAAAACTAGATTTACTATTTTTAATTTTAAGGTTATTTTGATAGTTTGACTGGTTATTTGACCCATTTTCTTGAAAATGGTATATCGTTAAGTGAGATTTATTTTGAGTGTCGTGACTATATGAATAATAAAATTAATTGAAGTTTCATATCACTTAGATTAATTATGAGTTTATGAATTTGGTCTTGTACTTAAGAGAATTGCATGGGATTTACCCCATTTCCTCCAAAATACCCAATAGATACCTTAAATTATAACAGTCTTAAGCTTTACACATATGTATTTTAAAAACCTAGAGAAAGTACAAAAATAAACATAACTAAATTCTCATAAAATTGAACCCATATCCTTAAAGTTGGGTAAATAGTCGATAATACTAGACTTTCAATCAAACCATGCACAATTAGTAATTCAGTATAAATTTTTGACTTTTCCATGTTAATCGGGTAAATAGTCGAGAATTCTCGACTTCAATTGAAATAAAAAATTATTTAGAAAATTCTCGACTTTTCAAATAAGTCGAGTAAAGAGTCAAGAATACTTGACCTTAATTTAACCTTGCCCAATACTCATTTAGCAAAAATTCTCAACTTTTCATGGAAGTTCGGTAATTGGTCGAGAATACTCAACTTAAATTGAAATGAAAATTTTCCTTTTAATTAAGTCCGGTAAAGAGTCGAGTGTAACACCCCAAATCTAACACATGCGGAGCACGTGAAGAATGAGGTTACTCACAAATCATAATCTTTACTCATAAGTTTCAAACTGAAATACCTCCAATTCTTATTCAAATAAAACCACAAATTCAAACGTCTGATACTAGATAATCTCTCCCGATGACATAAAAATAATAATAAAAGTCTCAAACTCCAAATTACACGTTCGTAATAGAAATAGCTAACTAGAAACACGAGTCTATTCGTCCTCTTATTCAAATGGCAAACAGAAACGGAAAATTACTAACTCCAAAGCTAAGCACACCTCTCAAAAGAAATTTAATCTGCAAAAAGTAATGACGAGGGGTGGGCCGTCAACTCAGTAAGTAAAACCATTTCTAACATACTAGGCCTATCGATACAAAAATATTGCAAGCCTTCTTTTGTTTAAAACATATATCATAATCCATAAATTTCATAAAACGATATATCACGATAACATAACATAAATTCTTAATAATTCAGAATATCCAAAAGTATATTTACTTACGAAGTAAATCATATAATACGTATACAGAAAACAAAAAGTTAGCTCTTGTCACATAATGTCACCTATAGTCCTGGTGACCCGGCCAGAAACAGAATCAGAATATCGTGTGCACACTCAAACAGAAACCCAGTACTGGTCCATACAGATATATCATATATTACTATTAGAATCAGAATCAGAATAACTATGGACAATGAGCCAAAACATTAAGAATCTCATACAATCATCAATAATTGAAATCAAACATA
>MKYO02027162.1:48448-127426 GCA_002013955.2 Citrus medica
TTTTTAATTATGTGTTTTTCAATTGTAATAATTTTCTTTATTTCAAAAATGTTTAACTAAATATTCATAGTTAGGGGAAGGTGAAACTCTTAGTAAAAAAATATGATTTAATTAAATTCTATTTTTAATTTTATAAATTAAATTGTTTTCTATTTAATTTTATCCATATTTTATATTTTGAAATTTTGATTTAGTGTAGACAAAAATAGGAATTTGGCACAATAAATTCTTAATATCTTAGTATAAAATATGGGAAAATGGTATTTTGATTTAGTGTAGACAAATTAAGTTTTGGCACATTAAATTCTTAATCCACAATAAAATAAATGGGGAAATGATTTTAATTTATACAATTAATCTTTTGGGAAATAAAATAATAATAAAAAGAATTTGTTAAATTGTATTTATTACTAAGAGTGGATCCATAACCCTAACTAATTCAATTTTATACTTTTTTCTTAAATAAATTACATATTTTCAAATTTTATTTTATTTGGATAAACTTAAGTAAACAAATTAAATCCTTTCTCTGTGGATCGACTTCGGACTCACCGAAATATATGATAACTATGCGCTCTTATATTTGGGAGAAAATCAAACACTTTTAAGTCGTGTCAATCCACACCCTTTAAGTTGCCAATTAGCCATTAATGATTAATTTCATAATGGAAGGGCTTGTTTATTAAACATATGAATTCTAAAACTTTATTAATTTTAGACTTTTTAAAATTTTTTTTTGGTAACTTATGTCTAATTTTCAGATATTTAATCTTAACAAAAAAAATTGTTTTTACTTTATTTAAATATGAAGTAAATAATTTATTCAAAAACCTTTTCTATTAAATATATTTGTTTCATAAATTATAAAACCTAATTTTTTTATTTATAATGTCAAATAATTATGTTTAAAATGCTATTTATTTATTTAACTTATTTATTTATTCATACATTTATATTCAATTTCATTCAAATTTAAGAAACATTTAGATCCATTTAGATTTCAAATAAAAGAACAAATCCTATCTAGAATGCTTGTAGGACCATCACAATAATATTAATCTAATTTTTTATTAAAAAAACCCCATATTCCAGCTAACATCAAGAAAAATGATGAAATTAATTTTTTTTTCTTTGGATGGATCCTCTTGGTTTTATGATTTTTTCGCTATGATTCCATGAAATTAATATATATTTGTCAAATTAAAAAAAAATTAAGTTGTACAAGTAAATAAACAAGGGCTTAAAATGCAATAGGGTGTAAGATAGTACGAGAGAGAAGATCATTTGTCCTTTGGTAATTCCGAAGAAATAATTGTAATTTAGAAATAAAAAATTGATGGGGTAATTAAGATTACAAATAGGGTGCCAGTAGCTCTGCTCCGGAATTAGATCTTATTTGAGATTGAGATGTTGCAACTTTTAAACTACAGTTGTTGTAGAAAAAAAACTGTAACTATCAAATAAAAGTTAATAATATGTAGTAAATATAAATTTTAAATAATAATTTTAACAAAATTATTAAAGTTATAATAGATTTTTTATCATACAAGTGAAAAATCATATCAACATAACTTACAAACTATAGCAGCTAGTATTTACCAAACACTTTAGTATTGTAACTTTTAGTGTTGTAGCTTTTAAGCTACAATTATCTAACCACAATCCCAAACACACCCTTAAACCATTACTTCAACCGTAAAACCCCACCCAAATGGGCTAACACTTGTCAATGTATAATTTTAATATAGGGTATGGGGGGATCCTCTATACTTAAAATCTGACTTAAATTAATGGCCAATGGGTCGGACGACATGAGGCACGGCATGGTATGTACGCAGGCCGTGCCGGACTTAGAATTTTAGGCACACGGGCCTTAAAAGCACGGTACGATACAAAAATCTGCAATAAGCACATTTTATTTTTTAATGAAAGTAAATTTAAAATTTTATGAATTTACAAATAATTTGAAATTGAATTTTTTAATTCATGTAATTCTTAGTTTAAAAAATAATATAATTGATTTATATTTATAATTTATTAAATAAATAATTGATATCATGATTTTAATGAATAAAATTATAAATATCATTATTTTATAAATATGCATTAATATAATTGTAAACTATGATTTATGACTCTATGTAAGTTTAAGTTAACAATTAAATTAACCTTTAAGAAAAATTTATTATTATTGTTGTTGTTAAGTAGTAAAAAAATTCTAATTCTATAAGTTCAAACTTAGTAATTAATATTATATTTTCTTACTATTATTAGTTTATTATTATCAAATATGGACTTGAGTTTAGAATTTTCAATTCCATTAAATTTGAATAAAGGCATAGACCTAAGAAAAGTACATAAACTTGAAAAAATACGCCAACATCTTAGTATCGCTCTTAAAAAATTTAATAAAAAAAAAAGAAAAAAGCTTATTGGGCTTTTTTTCTTAGACACGGCACCACACGTGTGGGCACGACACGAGTGAGCACGGCACAGTACGAAACACATAGTAGGCATGAGCACGCATAGGCCTTACTTTGCCGGCCCATCCCATTTGCCATCTCTAGTTCGATCTATTCAATTAGATGGTGTGAATTTTCAAGTTAATTTGTTAAAAGTTAGCTTTTATGCCTTCATTTTTTTTACTTAGAAGAGGTTAATCAAGTAGGTTTTCATTAGTGTTCTTTGTTTGGATATCTGAGTTTAAATTTTAAAGAAGATAGGGAGACACATTAATTCACACTTTACTATCCACTTTCCACATTTTCAAAAAGAATAAAACCATAATTCCTCATCCGTATGTCATTGAATTAGATGATCAATAAATGAAAAATTAAAATTAACATTTAAAGTTAAATGAACTTAACCCATTACATAAGGTTATGATTCCCTTAATATTCAATTCAGTGGTGTCAATTTACCAACTAATCCTTCTTGTCATTTTTCCATGTAATTTTGCCATAGTAATTAACAAAAGGACATGACTCCTCCTTCCTTTTTTTTATAATTAATTAAATTTATGCATTTATTTTAAAAAGATAAATAAGGATAGCTTAGTTTTTTTAGTTGAAAATGAGATTGTATGCTAATACAGTCATTAATCCGGATTCAGTTATGGTGCAACAGTGATACCATACTACTCTTTTTATCCTTATTATAAAGTGCCTTTGGATGTAAAACTGATTAAATCCAACGATCGAAATTGCTTAGTAGATTATTGAGGCATGAATTGTCAACTGTTGAAACCAGTTATCATCAGAACTTTCTTCCAACTCTTTGTTTTCGTTTTGATCTTCATTCTCCTCTCCCTGACCATCAACTTTTTCTCCAGACCTCTCCTTCGACCTGACCTCACCCTCATTGCTATCAGATTTCTTCTTACCATCATCCAAATCAAATTTATTGCAAGCAATTAATTTATTCCCACAGCTGACTTTTGAGCGAGAAGTAGAAGAAAGCCAAGTACAAGTACAAACAAACTCACAAGCTAAGCATTTCTTCAATCCGAAGTATTTCCCACATCACACATCCAATCACACAGTCCCCTAGTTTCTCCATACGGCTTTCCCCCATAATTATTTTAACAAGCAACTTCAATACGCAAAGATTAGAGCCAAAAAAAAGGAAAAATCGCTATGTCAACGCTAGGTGATAATGAATTAAGTTTAATCTTTCACTGGATCAACGATTCAAATGACAGAAACTCGTTGTCTCTTGTTTGCAAGGAATGGGTAAGGGTTGAGGTTGAAACTCGTTTGTCTATTCGGGTCATATTAATTATTGCTCATTTGCCCAGCCATAGATGGCCTTCCCCCCATAGTGAAGCAATACATTTCAAAGAATTATAAATTAAATCAAAATCAATTAAAAAATCATTTATTAAAACCTAATTAATCTTCTTCCTTAGGGATGTGCTTAGATTAGGCGTAGATAGATGCCCTCAATTGTATTGGCTCTTGGCTTCCTAGACCCCAAAAATCAATATATTGGCACGTCACATTCCCGCACGAGCTCTTTTTCATAAGCATCGCAATAGTTGTAGATCATGTGCTCCTCTTCAACCATTTCAATATAGGCCTTATCCTCCTGTGTAAGAGGATGATCCTCCTCTTGCTCATACTCAGTTATGTTGAGATTCCTGTAGTGGGCTATGTAAGGTGCATATTGCCAGTTAATCTTGAGGGAGCCACCCTTCGTTGCCCAGTCATCGCCATTCCAAATGCTGGCATATACCCTCATTGGTTGCTTTGTCGGATATGGGAGGTTTAGGTCCTTCTCGTGGTTGTTGTGCACTCTTATGGGCTTGTCATCGACCATGAACACAATCCGCTCAGGATTCCACACGACCGAGTAAAGGTGATACTCTTCCGAGGGATCGTACCAAAGGTTGTAGGTTTTCTCCTTCCGGCCTTCGCCTTGGGAGTAAATGTTAGTGTGCAGTGTGATTGGTTCTCCGGTAACATTTCCCAAGAACTCAAAATCTATCTCGTCGTGTTTTGTCCCGAGAGACGATAAGTAAAATGTTGTCACAACACCAGCGGAATAGCCTGGGCTTAACTTTAGTTCCACGTCGAATCTCGAGAATAGGTACTCTTCCTTGGTTTGGAAGCCTGAGCCTGAGTCTTTGTCGAGGGAAAGGGACAGGGATGCGCCATCCTCAGAGACTTTAACGTGTTCTTTTCCCCATTCATCAATGTCGACGTCTTTCACAAAATCAGTAGCAATTGAGACTGCCACCAAACAATTACAAATGAACAATAATGCAGCGACGGCCCTAAGAGAAGACGACGACGACATTTTTTTTGTTTATTTATTTGTTTATTGATTGATTGATATTTTTTTGAGCAACGATGCTATGTATTTATAGGACACTTCCACCTCACATTTTTACAAATATTGCGGGAATTTGTTTTGATACTTTGGCTTGCAACCAATCCTGAAAATAAGGTTATTAAAAATAGCTTTGAGTTGGAATAATTTCAATTTATTTTTAATTGAATTTTGTTCAGAAAACTAGATTTACTATTTTTAATTTTAAGGTTATTTTGATAGTTTGACTAGTTATTTGACCCATTTTCTTGAAAATGGTATATCGTGAGGTGAGATTTATTATGAGTTTCGTGACTATGTGAATAATAAAATTAATTGAAGTTTCATATCACTTAAATTAATTATGACAGTTTATGAATTTGGTTTTGTAATCCATTCAGAATTATGAGTTGTGCTATTGGCACTCAGTTTCGTATCTTATAATTATAAATCTCATCTCCAAGGACACCACTAAAATGTGCCATCAATAAATTCTAATAAAACCCATTTTAGTTGAAAAAAAAACCCTCATCACTTTAAGTTACCAGTTAGCCATTAATGATTAATTTCAAAGTGTAAGGGCTTGTTTACTAACCGTTTGAATTCTAAAATTTTATTAATATTAGATATTTTCTTCTTTTTTTTGTAACGTAAGTCTAAATTTTAGACATTTAATCTTAACAAAAAATAAACTTTTTTAACTTTATTTAAATGATAAAACCTAATTATAAAATTAATTTTTCAATTTTCATAAGTAAATATTTTATTCCAAAACTATCTCTATTAAATATATTTGTTTTTTAAATTATAAAATCTAATTTTTTTATTTATAAGGATATAAATGCAAATAAATATGTTTAAAATGCTTCTTATTTATAAAAATAAAAACATATATCACTTATATTTAGGTATTAAACAATGAAAAACCAACATGTCATTCAGACATTTGTATTCAAAATTATTCAGACTTAAGAAAAATTTAGATCCATTCAAATTTCATATTAAAAAAAAATCCTATCTAAAATGCTTGTAGAACCATCACAATAATATTTATATCTGACATTTTTCTATGAATTGTAGATATTAATCCAATTTTTTTTTTCAAAACCAGATTCCAGCTAACATTAAGAAAAATGATGAAATTAATCTTTTTCTGGGATGGATCCTCTTGGTTCTATGATTTTTTTCACTATGATTCCAAGAAATTAATATATATTTGTCGAATAAAAAAAATAAACAAACAAAAATTTCAAGTTGTACAAGTAAATAAACAAGGGCTTAAAATGCAATAGGGTGTAAGAGAGGACGAGAGAGAAGATCATTTGTCGTTTGGTAATTCTGATGAAATAATTGTAATTTATAATAAATAATTTAAGGAGTTAATTAAGATTGCAAATGGGGTGCCAGTAGGTAGTCGCTCTACTCTAGAATTAAACCATTACTTCGACCGTAAAAGCCCAACCAAAGCAATAGGGGGATCCCCTAGACTTAAAATCTGACTTAAATTAATAACTTAAACTTCATTTGTTTCGATCTATTCAATTAAATGGTGTGAATTTTCAAGTTAAAAGTTAGCTCTTATGTCTTCATCCTCTAACTTACAAAAGGTTAATCAGGTGGGTTTCAATTAGTGTTCTTTGTTTGGATATCTGAGTTTAAATTTTAAAGAAGATAGAGAAACACATTAATGTACTCTTTATTATCCACCTTCCACATTTTCAAAAAGAATAAAGCAATAATTCCTCATCCATATGTCATTGAATTAGATTATCAATAAATGAAAAATTAAAATTTAAAAATTAAATGAACTTAACCCATTACGTAAAGGTTGTGATTCCCTTAATATTCAATTCAGTGGTATGAATTTACCAGCTAATCCTTCTCGTCATTTTTCCATGTAATTTTGTCATAGTAATTAGCAAAAGGGCATGAGTAAGGGATGGTAAAATCTGAATCCAGATCCGAATTGCTATTCTTGCATCCGGATGTGGATAAAATCCGCACAGATTGTAGGCAGACATTTCGGATATTCAGATCTGCAAAAATTAAAATTCAATAATTTAAAATTCAACAGTTTACCTAATAATATTAAATAAAATACAATCAGGATTGCGGGCAGACATTTCGGATATTCAGATCTGCAAAAATTAAAATTCAATAATTTAAAATATAATTTAAAATTCAACAGTTTACCTAATAATATTAAATAAAATACAATCATAGTTCTACAATCAACAATTTAATACCAAGAATAACATACAACACCATAAAATCACAAATAAAAATACCACAATATAAATCAAATATCAAGAATAACATAAATTCAAGTCTAGCATCACCACAAATTGACAAATAAAATTATAAAAAGACCACAAATCCACATAAAATAATGTGGATCCCAATATATTTCTTAATTTAATTTAATTTAACTTATATAGTTTTTAATTAATCCAATTATGTTTTTTTCATTTAACTTATATATCTTTTATTAAATTTTAACTTAATAAATAATTTAATTACAAAATAAAGTAGATCCCAATAATTTCTTAATTTAATTTAACTTCTATATTTTTTAATTAATCCTATTATGTTTTTTTATTTAACTTATATATTTTTCATTTAATTTTAATGTAATAAATAATTAAATTAAAAAATAATGTGAATCCCAATATATTTTTTAATTTAATTTAACTTCTATATTTTTTAATTAGTCCTGCTATGTGTTTTCATTTTACTTATATATTTTTTCATTGAATTTTATTTTAATAAATAATTTAATTAAAAATAATGCATATCCAAATATCCAATTTTCTGGATGCATTTACATTCGGATCTGCACGAATCCTGATTTTTTAGGATCCAGATCTTCCGGATGCAGATAGTTTTACCATCCCCAGGCATGACTCCTTTTTTTAAAAAAATCAATTAAAATGTACAATATACAGACGTAGGTCTATTGTACTTTCAAAATATAACGATTATTTCCATAAATGTTTTTTTTTAACATTGTTATTCCAATCAAAAGTCTACAAATATTTATAATTCTTGAACTGAACCTTAAAATTGAGGGTGCAAATTTGTCGTCGATGGGCTACATTGTCTTCTCAACCTTATGCTTTGTAAATTGACTTGAAAAAGAAATCCATAAGCTACATGTTTGATGTAATTAATGGCTCAAATAAAGGTCTTGTTTGAGAATAGTTGTCGAAACACATTAATCAAAATAAAATATTAAAATACATAAAAAATTAAAAAAAAATGAAGATAGTTTCTTATAAATTATGAGTGTTATGATAACTACTAAATAAAAAAAGGTTAATGACTCACAATTTAAGTGCATAAATTTATTGTTTAGATAGAAACTGATAAAAGTTAATAATTAATCATCACATCACTCTCTACAATAAACCATGTCAATTAGAATATGACCTTCATATCCAAAATTCATAATCGTATCATTATTTTTTTTCCTTTTATCAAAAGAACTCTTACGTGGCAGAAACTCATTTGCCTCCTCCAAAATTTTGAATTGCCGCGCTCAAACTCGAAGTCAAACGATGGACGAATCTAATTTTACCAAAACCAAAGGTTCGGATTCTGTCATTTTCTAAGCCCGAGGTTTGGACCGAGCTTCGGGTTCCCCACTGACGCATAAACATTGGACTCCCGAACCTAACACTTTCTCTCTCCTCTGTCTGTCTCTCAAACGCAACAACTCATCCCATATAAGACAAAAAACAATGGTCTCAAAATTCCCAAAAAATCCCTAAAAAATTCCACCAGTGCTTACTTCTTACCATTTTCGTTCAAAATTTTTCCCTTTCATAGCCCTCTGATTCCATCAGCCCATCAGATTACAGCCGTCAGATCACTTTGCCTGCTCATTGCCAAGGTGGCGATGTTGCAGTCATTTTTGGTCACATGCAACTGCACGCAGCTGGTCAAGTAATGGTTTGGTTTTCTTGCCGTTGAATGATTTTGATTCGAGCTTTTTTTCTCGAGAAAATTAAAGAGGTAAGTGGGTTTGCTTCAAGCAACTCAAATTACTTCAAAAGTTTGAATTTTTGTTTTTAGTTCTGTTGATCTTCTCAGTGTTTTTTTTTTTAATTTTTATTCTCTCTCCATGAGGAGTCTTCACATATATTTATTAGCTGAAATGGACAGACCCTTTACGTGTTGTTTTAATTCTCTCTCTTCATAATAATCTAGTTTGGTCCAGTATGGTCTATTTTCTGCCATAAAAAATATATTTTTGTTTTTATTTTTTGAAATAATTTTATTTATTTTACACGAACCAGATTTTCCCAAACAAATGATTGATTATATGTGTAAGTTATGTTAATTTGACGTAGTTTTTGAACTTTCAAGTTGAAATTTTGCATCCCTTTTTAGTATTTTTAAAGTTTTTTTTTTGGGGGTTTATTGGGAGATGCTTTAAATTTAATGCACAACTACCGTTCTTCACATGCAGATATGGAGAAGATAATAGCTTTCGCTCTAAGGGCCGTGAATCACTGATCACTCGATTTCAAGGCTTTGATTCAGTGTGTGGACACTTGGTCTTTAGATCTTTCAACGGCTACCGTTGGATCAAAAGTTTTGATTTTTTATGTCAGCTTCTGGCCATAGATCATCCATGTCAACATCTTCCTCCTCTTCATCTTCTTCAGTTCCTGCTAGAGAGATTGATCCTTTGTTGAAGGATTTGAACGAGAAGAAGCAAAGTTTTAGAAAAAATGTTGTGTCTTTAGCAGCAGAGTTAAAGGAAGTAAGGACCCGTTTGGCTTCGCAAGAACAGTGTTTTGTTAAAGAAACCCTAACAAGACAGGTACTTGAATCTTGATTTTGAGTTTTGTTTTTGTGTAGTTTTGATGATTAATTCGTATGTTGTTTTTATTTTTTTTGGTTCAAATCGTGGCTTCAATCATTTTGTCTTTTGGGAAGCTGAAAGCCTTTCTGTGCGTGGGGTCATGTGGTGGGTTTGTTTGTTAATGTTATTATATTGAGTTTGGTTTTTGCTTTTCACAGGAAGCAGAGATGAAGGCAAAGAACATGGAGGATGAGATTTGCAAATTGCAGAAGACATTAGAGGAGAGAAATGGTCGGCTACAGGCTTCAGCTTGTACAGCTGAGAAGGTGATTAATTTTTTTTTCTTGTTTTAGCTGCTATCTGATGTTTTGCTTTTGATTTATGATTTCAATGAAATTAGGGCACATGATTCACTTAAAACAAGTTTATTTTCTTGATCTTGGATTATGGTAGGTTTTTTTTTTTTTGGATTGCTGCTTGAAGCTATGGTATAATCCATGAATCTTGTCCTCATCTTTTTAAGATGCCTTTTGGAATTTTCTTTTGTTATTTTGGATGGGGAGCCCAGTGAGGGAAAGGTGACCGTGTGTTTCTGATATTATGTTATTGTCTTACCTTTATTTGTGCCTTGACTGATTCCATAAATTTGTCTTTTTAGCTCGGAGATTAAGTTCATAAATTGAACCAGTTTTAGACATAAAATAGCTTCTATTTTCCTAGATTGAATTTATATGGTAGATGCACAATTTTCCTGGTCTTATGATTGGGTATCTTTTTCTTTATTCTTTCTCTTCTGTTTTGCATGCTTCGTGTAATGCATTGATACCATTTCCTTCAAGATGGTACATAATGAATGGTGCGTGATAAAGATGGTAGGGAGTTCTGCCTGCTATTTTAATTCCCCATACTTAGGCTGTCATTTTCATAACCTTCATGGCCACTCATTAGCTCGTTTAATGCTGCATCCACTACAAATTGTGGTTTTCAGTGAGATTATAAATTATTTTATACAAGTGATCAGATTCCCTCATTTCTCTTGCTTGGCAACTTTAGGCTGGTACTAGCATGAACTCTTGTAATCATAAATTATTAGAACATCCAAAAATTCTAGTCAATTTCTTATTGACGATTAAAAAAAAGAAAGATTAGTTAAACTTTACTTTTGTGCCTTGTCCTCGAGTGTGTGTGTGTGTGTATTGGAGGTCATAATCAGTACCAGAACAACCTCTCACATCTTTAACAAACTAAGAAAGATTAGTTAAACTTTACTTTTGTGCCTTGTCCTCGAGTGTGTGTGTGTGTGTGTGTGTTGGAGGTCATAATCAGTACCAGAACAACCTCTCACATCTTTAACAAACTGTTATACTTACAGAATCCAAAGTAGGTTGTATTTTTATCATAGCACATTAAATAAGCAATATCAAATTTTATTTGCATAAATCTGTATCTTGCACACGTGGGTAAAAAGCAACCTGATTAGACATACAAAAGGAGCTTTAGCTTCTTGTTCACCCTTTTAGGTATCAATTATTAGAAGTTTATTACATATTTATATTTTTGTTTTTGGTGGAAATCATAGATGCATAATTGCAATAGCTAATACTTCCCAATTTTCCATGGGATTTGAACAAGTTATCCCTATGCACATATTATGTTGCCAATGCTCTGATGATTTAATTGCATCTTGGGACATTGACTCACTCTATGGATTTGTAAGGTTTAAGTTATAATTAGCTATTAGTTTCTTAAACATTCCCATCTCCACTCAACCCACCCCACCAAAAATANACCCACCCACTCAATTGCATCTTGGGACATTAAATTGCATCTAGAGGATTTGTAAGGTTTAAGTTATAATTAGCTATTAGTTTCTTAAACATTCCCATCTCCACTCAACCCACCCCACCAAAAATAAAAGAAACAAAGACCCAAAAAAAAAGATCATAATTAACTTAACTAGGCTGTATTTAGTAGAATCAGGGGGGAAAAGATTGCCAATTGTTTTTGTTAATATGGTTATGTGGTATAATTGAGGATATCCAAGGGCCATATTCCTTGTGTCACACTTGATTTGTTTTTGGTTTGCATTATGATCATTTTTTATTGCGCATTTTTCATATATGTTAGTTATTTCAAACTGTACTATTGTGCTGTACCTTTGGTGAGTCTGATCTTAATTTTTGGGGAAGCAGTACCTGATGCAGCTGGATGGACTTAGATCACAGCTTGCTGCCACTAAAGCAACTGCAGATGCAAGTGCTGCATCAGCTCAATCAGCACAGCTTCAGTGCTTAGCATTGGTGAAAGAATTAGATGAGAAGAACAGTTCATTAAAGGAGCACGAGGATCGTGTAACTAGATTAGGACAGCAGTTAGATAATTTGCAAAAGGATCTTCAAGCAAGAGAATCTTCCCAGAAGCAATTGAAAGATGAAGTTTTCAGAATCGAGCAAGATATCATGCAAACCATTGCCAAAGCTGGAGTAAACAAGGATTGTGAACTGAGGAAATTGTTGGATGAGGTTTCTCCAAAGAATTTCGAGAGAATTAATAAACTTCTGGTTGTTAAGGATGAAGAAATACACAAGCTGAAAGATGAAATAAAGATTATGTCTGCCCACTGGAAGCTAAAAACCAAAGAATTGGAATCACAGGTACTTCATGTTCTGTTAATTATTGCCTTTTTGAGAATGGTATCATTTCATTATTTCATTTTTGTCACTATCTGTGACTCATCCAATTATAATCTTACAATTGTTTTCTGTAACAGTTAGAGAAGCAACGGCGAGCAGATCAGGAACTAAAGAAGAGGGTGTTGAAGTTGGAATTCTGCCTCCAGGAAGCACGTGCTCAAACAAGAAAGCTTCAAAGGGTAATGTTAATGTCTTTAAATATTTCATATCACAGTGGGATGATGCCATAGTTTGCAGTGAATAAGATTTCTTTTAGTGCAGTTTATTCAAAAATTATTGCTTTTCCTAAAGCTGGATGGACCACATTTATAAATAATATAGTAAGTGGTCCATTTCATTTCACTGAACTGTGCATGCACGCATCAACTGATTAGTGGTCCACCCACTAATACCTTGTGGTGGCCCCTAGACTTGGTACAAGTTCCCATGATCTTATTCTACAAACTCCTTTCTTTTCCTAATAGGCAAGAACACGTAGTATCTCATCAGCCCATGTAACTTGCTTGAGCTTGGAAGAACATTTCCACTCATCCATTTTCGGGACCTTACACCAATTTCGTCATTCCACCGTTCTTACTGTTACCAAATTCAACATCTATTACATGTTTCTGTTATGTTTAATTGATGTTATATGTCACACAACAGATGGGAGAACGAAGGGACAAAGCTATTAAAGAACTCAGAGATCAATTAGCCGCAAAGCAACAAGACGCACATGTGAGTACCGAAAAACAGAATTTCTGGGAGACCTCAGGTTTCAAGATTATAGTTTCCATGTCAATGCTGATCTTGGTGGTATTCTCCAAGCATTGAAGCATTATGTTATATAGTTACCCCTGTGAGTAAGGAATGTAGTAACTTAAATGTGGAGAGGTTAGAGAAAAGCTGTAGGGCCATTTTGCTTGTAGAAAATGCTATAGCTGTAGTGTAGCTGTTTTTGTGCTTTTTGACAATGGAGAATATATTTTTCTTAATTCTCTTACATTTAGAACGACGCTGCAACAGCTTATATATGATATGCTTGTTTATGCTTCATGGCTTTGAGGCTATTATATTTTAGAAAAGATCTGGGATCTATCAGATTAAGACTTTATCTGCAAATTAGGGAAAAAAATATATCTTCAATAATTTGGGAACCTTTTTTTCTTTTAAAAAAAAAAATCTTCACCTAAATGTGTGTTTTCTCTACTTCACAGTTCACAATTTACACATTAAAAAATTTGGCACACTGTACAGTCAAGACCGGAGCAAAATCAATTTTATAAAAAATTAAAAAAAAAAAAACTGTGCAAGCTTTGTGAAAGATATCCTAGCCCTTGATCTTGATCTTTGTTTTGAGAGACTATTCCTTTTTGTTTACTATCACAGACATCATTATTCATATTCTATCAAAATTATCCAAGCATCCAAAACAAACTTACCAACCTGGTATATAATAAGAAGAAATTCTCAGGTTTATTTACTGAAAGATGGCCTACAACCTAGGAATATTCTAGAGTCTGCAGATACCCTTGATATATTATCCAAGGAATTTTCTAGAAAGCTACAAATTACAAAATTGCTTCATCTTTGGTGGATGATGACATGCTTATTTATGTTTCATAATTTCTATAATGAGCACTAAACCTCCAGGGAAAATGTCTTGAATGCACTCTCGAAGTTGGAACTTCTTTTTGGAGAAAATACTGGTCAATAATAACCGAATAAAAACATTAGTAGAGGCTGGCAATTTCTACAGGAGAATTTTTAATTTAAATTTACCCTTCTGGAAAAGGAAAAGTCACCTTGGGTAAATTATGAGCCACCACTTTACAAGATCTAGGTGCATGTTTAAGGATAATGTAAGCTCTATTAACCATAAGTCCCTTGATCTCGTATGCTAGCCAATCAATCTCTTTCTTGCTAGACAAACTCCCATCAATTGGACTAACAACATTTACTGAATCGAGTTTCATAATTAAGACAGTTAGACCCAAGTCAATTGCTAGCTCAACCCCTTTAAAATTGTATCAGTTTCTGCGTAAACATAGATTATTCTTGAAGAATTTTGACATAAAAAATATGAAAAAAAAAAGATGAAGTTTGTGGATTTCAAGCCTATAATATTATGGTATGTACAATAGCATATTTATATGCCCAAACTTTATTATCTTGTTATTTTACTATAATCATAATTAATTGATTATAAATTTAATTGTAATTAATAGCTGTAGTTGTAATTGAAATTGTTATTATAATTATTATTAAAATTGAGTAACCAATAATCAATCTATTGGGTGATAAATTGGTAATTTTAATAATTACAAATTTCATCATATAATATATGAGTAACTAATAATAGTTGGATCTCAAATTCATATTCAAATGTCGTAACCACTATTATTTTTTTGTGTTCATATATATAAATTTTTTTTACAATTACTTGATTCCTAACAATTTCTTACTTTTATTAAAGACATTTGTAATTCAGTTTCTAGATGACGAATCATTTATCAAGCAAGAATAACATCACATCGTCAATAGATTTACAAACTTATGACTTGTTGAGGGTAAAAATATAAACGACACGTCATCCAGAGTAAGCGTGGCGCATACTATTTATAAATGTCGTGAATTTTAAGGATGACATTTTGTCTTTACAATTAATTTGTTAATGACATGTCATCTACAAAATGATAAAAAAACTCATTTAAAAGCTGTGCACCTATTAAAGTACTTTTAATATTTTATTTTTATTTTTATTATTATTATTATTAGTAATAATAGTGTTGTACTAGTTGCTACTATTATTATTATTATTATTGTTATTGTTGTTGTTGTTGTTATAGATAATGATAATGCTACAATAATAATTAACCAAAGATATTTTGGCACTAGTAACAGTCTATTTTGATTTTTAGAAAAAATAAATAAATGCACAAATGGAAATACAACATATTTTAATTCTGATCTCTACAAGTCAACAACTTATTTGTGTTAGATTAATTTTAATTAATCTAATATTTGGGGCCACACATGAAACAAATAAAATGTGTGAGCTATTATTTAATTAGCCGATAATTAAGTGATCTATTTAATGTTAATTAAATGACTAAGGGTATAATTGTTGTGAGTTAAATACATATATACTAGAGTTTTAATTATTACTTCTATGAGTAGAAGTGATAGTTAACACGAAATAACTGTTAGACGATTTTAATTAAATCTGTTCGTTAGTTTTCTTATATACGGTGGTTATGGTCTCCATCCTATCTCATTCTTCTTTTATTCTCAAAATCCTCTAAGCGAGATTTCTTTAACAAATGATAGAGATTATTTTAGAAGTCCATCATCAAGAATCAAGAATCTTTACATAACAACAATGGATTCAGGTACGCTTCCAAAATTATAGTACTCAATAATTTTAATCTAGATTCTTATGAAGATTTAGGGAATAACAATTTGAATTATGATTCTACTCCACTTCAATTCCAACCTATTTAGATTCTATTCCAATTCTGATTTTTGCAACTTAAGTTAACAATGTATTCTAATTATGATTTTGGTCCATTTCAATTCCAATCTTTTTAAATTCTACACAATTCTAATTACTAATTGATAAATGCATTGTTAAAATATTGAAAGTAATGTTCTTGAAATATAGAGGACTTCTCATCTCTGAAGTAAAATTTTACAATGGTTTTTTTTTTATAATGTTGGCTATTAAATGTTAGTTAGGCATGGTACCAAGTTGGTTCAGTTCGATACTGAATTTTAAAGAAACGATAAGAATAACACCAAGAATAAAATCGAACTTGAATTAAAATTTTCGGTCAGTTCCTTCAAATATTTATATATATATTTTTAATTTTTTTATAAAATTTAACTTTTTTATTTTTGTTTTTAATTTTCTTATGTTCTCTTAAGTCATGCTACCTAGCACTATTATAATTGTAAGGAAAAAAAAGTCAAACCGAAACCTGAAAATCCAACCAAACCAACTTTTTCAAAACAAATTTCGATTCTACCTAATCGTAAGGCTAATCATATCTTTCTTCTGTATAATATTTGGCTTTCAAAAAGATTTCATACTTTTTTTTTTCATTTCGTGCCGAAAACTATCCCTAGTTAATTGATAAGCATTTTTTTAATAATAATATTCAGAAAGAATATGTCTCGTGAATTAATTTTCTCTTAAATACGGAGTATTCTTGAAGAATTCTATATACAACAAATATAAAAAAAAAAGTTTGTGGATTTCAAGTCTACAAAATTATAGTAAAATGATGTATTTATATGGATGGAGTTTATTATCTTGTCATTTTACTATAATCATAATTATAATTTTATTGTAATTAATAATTGTTATTATAATTGGAATTGTTATTATAATTAATATTAAAATTAGATAACCCATCTATTGGATGATAAATAAGTAATTTTAATAATTATAAAATTAATCTTCTAATAGATGAGTTACCTATAGTGGTTGGGTTTTAAATTGGAACTTCAATGTTGTGATCACACTTATTTTTGTCTTTTTTTTGTACAATTATAAATGTAATGATCATTATTCCATGTCCCTGTTAAAAAAAATCTTTTATTTTTATTAAAATAATTTGAAATTCAACTTTTTAGATGATACGTTGTTTATTAACTAAGGGGCCATTTTTTTTTTTGACTTAATGACTTAATTGACTTATTTTTAATCAGATAAGTCATTAAGTCTGTTTGTTTTTTTTCAACTTAATGAAAATTTTCAGCCATTAAGTCATTAAGTTATTAAACTAAATTTTTTAGCTTTCTACTTAATCTAAAAAGTCTGAATAATATTGTTAAAAGATATTCTCCAAAATATCCTTACTAATTAATTAATTTTTTACCCTTATGTGAATTAAATTTAATAATTAGCATTATTATCCATCTCCATATAACTTGTGATAATATATAGTGGTAGACTATAATTATTTTTATCTTTTTTATTTTCTTCACATTAGCATTATTTATCTTCATAATTTTTTGTAAATATTTTTCATATAAAAACATCATAAACTATACTGAAATTGATTAACATTTATAATATAGAATATTAAAGAGTTGTATTCAATTTAATATGATTTATATTATGATAATTTATTATCTTATTTATATTCTTTGAGATGTTTATTATTTGCTAACATTTATAATTTGTAAGGGTATAAATATAAAAATATTAGTTTTCAGATTTTTTAAGCTAAAAAAACAACGTAATATTTATTTTTAGCGATTCAGACAAAAAAAAAAAGTAAACATATCATTCAGATTCAAACATTCAGCTCTATTCAGAATTCAGACTAATTCAGGTCTATTCAGATTTCAGACAAACACTATCTAAGAAAAAAAGCGTCAAGTCAAGATAAATTTATATACTTATACAACCTGTCGTTACTAACCATAATATAAGTAATATGTGATCTAGAGTATGCGCTAGTGCATATTATTTATGAATGTCAGTCGAGTCATCAGTTTGATTGTTTAATGAATTACATGTAATCTATAAACAAAACAATAAATTATGTGTCATCCATAACCTGTGTGTTGGTTGTTGTTGTTGTTGTTATTACCACCGCCACCGCCACCGCTGCTGCTATTATTGTTATTAGTATTGTAGATTGAAGAAGAATCCTCCATATTGGATTTACAAATGTATTGATGTACATAAGTTGTGTTAAGGGAATAGAACTACCTTGTGTAAACCTTCCATGCATAACCATTTGATCAAAACAAACGTCTTGTTTTATGTAGAGAATCATCGTTTTTGAGGACTTATATTGTAGCTTTATCTTGTATTTAGTTCTTTAGGAGTTTATTGAAAGGTAAATTATCAGTTATTCACCCAAAAATTATCATGTTATCAGAAACATACAAAAGTTTAAATTTTTTGAATTTTTCACTTATTATTTACAATGTCTATCGACTGTCTACCAATAAACGAATTATCTTTACAAAATAACAACTATTAATAATTTATATTTACTTTATTTTGTCATTTTGTAAAGGTAATTATATATTTTTAGTGATGGTTTATACAAGTTACATACATTGAGTATAAAATTAAACACATTTAAAATTTTATAATATTTTTAAAATGAAATTAACTAAATACCATTTATAATTTTTCTGTTGAAATAGAAGGCTCGTCCACTCAGTTGTTATTAAAAAAAACAAATTTAAATGATTTGATGTCAATGAGGCATTATGTAATATTTCACCGACAAATGTTACTTCTTCAGTGGCAAATCGTTTGTTCGTGTGATCTCTTCTTTCCAAAAAAAAATCATATGACAGCTACTCATAATTTCTTGCCAATTCCAAGGCCATAATTGAAGCCATAATATCTGGGACAAGGGACCCCCTTAAGTTAAATTCAACTAGTTCTATAATTAGCATCCAAAGCATTGGCCTCGGGTCTCATAAGTGGCCTCAAATAATGGAGACACAGAATCCTCCTACATATATAAGATAATAAGACAACAATCTTTTCTCATTTTCTCCAAATCATCATGAAATTGGGTTAAACTTTTTGACTCTCTTGTATTTCACTATGTCTTCTTCATTTGGCCATTATCTATTTTCACAAAACACAATGAAAATGAGATGAGCGGCATAAATGAGCAGCACATTTTCTTGCGGTTTTGAATGGGTGTTGTGACTGTTGTCCAATAAATTTAGGATGTGATTTGACAGAACACAAGAATCAAGATGACAAGATGACAAGATGGCAATACTACATTGGCTGATTGTGTGTTTATTTATTTAAAAAAATAATAATTTAAAACGTAAAAGACAGCCTGCACATGCTATGTACTCTTTTGTGCAGTTGAATCACTTTTGACTTTTCTGCCGAGATTTTTACCGGACTAGATTCACAAGTAACTTTCCATTCTTACCGTTTGAGTCATGACTGAGACCCCGTACTTATTTACCCACTTGGATTAATGTAAGGAGATGCAAGTTTAAGGCTCATAATTAACATTATTCATAGAGGAACAAAAATAATATTTGATTACCAACAAGATATCACCATCACAGAAATAATAATACTGTAGTATGAACATAATGTTAATTCTTTTATGTACTACAATAATATTGAAGTACAAACAATATTCTTTTTTTTTTGTTTTGATGGTGTTTAAATTTCAGTACTTAATGAAACTATAAGTTCATATTAAAGGTAAATTTAGTTGATCGAATACGATGCTTGGCCACCAGTTTGAAAAATAAAATATAAAAAACTTGATCACTTAAGTGGCAAGCAAGACTGCACAAAGAACCCACTGATTCTACAGAATTTCAAAGATATAAACACAAAAATCCCAATTTTACCATCCAATATCTCATGCTAGAAATATAATCTATTCAAAAAAGCAACCTACTATTAAACATAGAGCATTATATGTTTCAGGTAGAAACTAAGTTTTCTACCTTAAGTACTAAACATCTCTACATCTGGAACAAGCTCAAGCAGGCCAGTTAGCATCTAATTTAACATCTTTGGTATGGTGCTAACTATCATTCAGCCTTGTTTGTTTCCTGCAAAAGTGCTTCTGTACACTGCTTGAAGCGAACTGCTACTGCTGCTGCTGCAACTCTGATCCTTTAACTGAGCTGGTGCTTCTGACCGGTTCATGTACATGGACAAGTGCTTTTGTTTCTATATTTGTACGATAATTAGTCCAATAACAAAGGATGTTACCAAAGTGACGAAACTAAGAATGACTTGTGACCCAGCTGATGTTGATGTGTTAACAACTGGAGGACTATCGGACCCGAAACCTGATGCAGGGTTGCTTGAATTTAACACTCCAGGTGGAGCAACAGAGCTGCCAATAACAGAAACATTAAACTTCATTACTTCTCCAAGTCAAATAATTATCCCTACTATGGGTATGTTTGGAATTGTTGTGCTTTTGCTTAACTTTGAAATGACAGCAGCTAATGTTACCAGCATCCCACGCACCTATACTAGGGCAGCTAGTGATATAACTCGCAACATCTCAATCCCAAACATACACTTAAGGAATTTGTAATTAGCCATGAGGACAAGCAATTTACCCTGACGTCCCTGGCGCTGGAGACGTTGTCACTGGTGATGAAGTTGTGGTAGCTGGTGGTGTAGTAGAAGATGGCTGAGCTGGTGGTGTTAATGCTGATGTTGGTGGTGATGGTGGTGCTGATGATGATGAAGAAGAAGATGACGATGGAAAAACACAAGAACCAGTGCCTTAAAAGATATAGAGTTGGTATAAGCAATCATTTCAAATGGATTTAACAGCTAATTGTAAAAGTAAAGAAACAAATAGCAACAAGCAATTGAGTTTCTCACTTGGGTTGGTGTTGACTATCATAGCAGTCCCTCCAAAATCACAGCTAGTCGGTGATGGATTCTTCTCATAATAACTATTAAATGCAAAAGAAGCATGGTTTTGAAGAGTATTAGGATTGTAACAACTGGCACCTTGCTGAATCAATGAACAATCTGCTCCCCCAATTCCACAAGCATAGTCCAATGCTTGCTGGATTGCTGTCTCTGAGACTCCATTCTTGGCAACACACCAGCTCTGTCCTGGAATTGCTGGAGCATTTGTCGTTGCAGGTGGCGTCACGGGAACAGCAACATTCCCTCCTGCTGGTGGCGGATATGCTGCCGCAGGATTAGTCACAGGCTGAGCTCCTCCAGGCACCGTGACTGGTGCTGGAATTGTGGCAGGATTTGTGACTGGTGCTGCAGGATTCACGGGAGTTGCTGGAGGAATGTTTACAGGAGTTGTGGATGGAATTGGCAAAGGAGTACCACTAGGATTCGCTGGACTTACAGTCACAGGATTAGTAGCAGGGACAGTGACAATCGTTGATGTAGGCTTATTATCTGGAGGAACTGGAGTTGTCGGAAATATTGTTGTGTCATGTATGCTTGTCTTCAGGCTGTTTAAAAGTCTTCTTACAATCTTCAGTCCTTTCTGCACAAATTCTCCCGTGGAAGAAGCTACATCTGCATATAATTCATCAATCTGACTGTTGTTTTCGAAGAATTTCGAAACAATTTCAGTGAATTCAGCTACTTGTTTAGCATCAGGCACAAGAGGACTCTTGATAACCAAATCAATAAGAATGTCACTATCAGGAAGAATAGAAGTAGACTTGATTGCTTTCTTGAGCAGTGACTGAACCAAAACCTCTGCCATGCTCAATTTTCCATCAATACCGGCCTCTATGATAACAACTGATCCTGTTTTCTTGATATAGCCAAAGATCAAGCCGATTTCTCCTTCATGGGATGTGTTCAAATTCTCTAACAATGGTAATGGAAATGATACTGAGACTTTAACTTTCATGTCAAGATGAATCCTATTGAGTGCTGAATGGAATGATTTCAATGCAGACAAAATCAATGGCAACACATTTTTTCCCTCAAATTCTTCACTGCTACAACTTAATATGATGCTCTTGATGTTCACATGAGGGTGAGTGGTCAGCACATTGGTTTCTAGCCATGAAATAGCTGATAATTCAGATTGCATCAAGTTCACAACTAGGCTCAAATTTAAGTACAAATCAACTGATGAGGATGCATTAGAATTTAACAAAGAACTGAAATTTAGAACCCTGTGATCAGCTACATAAACACGAATTCGCTGCGAAGGGACATTGTCTAGCTTGAGGCCTAATGAATCAAATGATGTTACTTCACTTGTTGATGAAGCTGCAGAAGTGTTTTCTCTTCCATTAAAAGCAAAACCAACTAGAGTTGCTGAAAGACCAAGATAAGGGGAAAAAAAATTAAGAATAAGAAAAACTCAAGATTGTGATCATAATAAGTAAAGTAAAGTAATTGCTTACCAGAAGAGGAGATGGTGAGAATGTTGAAGAGGAAGAGGAAGAAGTACTTAGAAGCTGCTTTAGCCATTAAAATCAGAAGTGCTTTTTTTTCCTCTGCTTGAAATAAGGTTGAAGTAAGGAAGACAAATGGATATTTAGTGAGATTCAGTGATTCAAGCTAGTGCAATGGGAAGTGCTTAAAAGAAATATGCAGATAAATTCAGGAATATAAAGGCTGTAGTGATGAGAGATGGAGAGAAAGTAATGAAGATAAGAAGAGGGGAGAAAAAGTGGATAACGATGAGTAAGATGAAGTTCAAGTTGCAAGTTTCTTTGTGGAGAAGAATATGATATGGTGGGGGGTTGTGATGGAATTGCACTGTAGAAAGAATCAAAGCATCGAAGCCATTGCCTTTCTTTCTGCTGCTTCCCCTTTTTCAATGACATTATAAAGCAGCATCTATGACTAGGAAAATTGCTTTTCATTTTTTTTTTTAGAAATTTAAGGACAACATACATGTGAAGCTAATTTATAGATAACACATTATTTATATACAACCCACTAATTTTTTTTCATTAGATCAACAGAATAAAGTTTTGCCACAATATATAAATAATATGAGTTTATTAATTGAAGTCTGCATTCATATATTATAGTATAGTTTATAGGTTTATTGAGTGTAATTCATAAATTTATATTAATTAGTGGCGAGATCTCTCGACCTTATACGAAGAGAAATATATTAGATCTTATATTATTATTTAAAATGATATAATTATCTCTATTTATGAGAAAATTCGAACTAAATTCACTAATAGGTCAAGACCTTAAGAACTGAAATTTAGAACCCTGTGATCAGCTACATAAACACGAATTCGCTGCGAAGGGACATTGTCTAGCTTGAGGCCTAATGAATCAAATGATGTTACTTCACTTGTTGATGAAGCTGCAGAAGTGTTTTCTCTTCCATTAAAAGCAAAACCAACTAGAGTTGCTGAAAGACCAAGATAAGGGGAAAAAAAATTAAGAATAAGAAAAACTCAAGATTGTGATCATAATAAGTAAAGTAAAGTAATTGCTTACCAGAAGAGGAGATGGTGAGAATGTTGAAGAGGAAGAGGAAGAAGTACTTAGAAGCTGCTTTAGCCATTAAAATCAGAAGTGCTTTTTTTTCCTCTGCTTGAAATAAGGTTGAAGTAAGGAAGACAAATGGATATTTAGTGAGATTCAGTGATTCAAGCTAGTGCAATGGGAAGTGCTTAAAAGAAATATGCAGATAAATTCAGGAATATAAAGGCTGTAGTGATGAGAGATGGAGAGAAAGTAATGAAGATAAGAAGAGGGGAGAAAAAGTGGATAACGATGAGTAAGATGAAGTTCAAGTTGCAAGTTTCTTTGTGGAGAAGAATATGATATGGTGGGGGGTTGTGATGGAATTGCACTGTAGAAAGAATCAAAGCATCGAAGCCATTGCCTTTCTTTCTGCTGCTTCCCCTTTTTCAATGACATTATAAAGCAGCATCTATGACTAGGAAAATTGCTTTTCATTTTTTTTTTTAGAAATTTAAGGACAACATACATGTGAAGCTAATTTATAGATAACACATTATTTATATACAACCCACTAATTTTTTTTCATTAGATCAACAGAATAAAGTTTTGCCACAATATATAAATAATATGAGTTTATTAATTGAAGTCTGCATTCATATATTATAGTATAGTTTATAGGTTTATTGAGTGTAATTCATAAATTTATATTAATTAGTGGCGAGATCTCTCGACCTTATACGAAGAGAAATATATTAGATCTTATATTATTATTTAAAATGATATAATTATCTCTATTTATGAGAAAATTCGAACTAAATTCACTAATAGGTCAAGACCTTATTATCAATAAAAAGAACTTGAAAAATAAAACTATTTACAAAATTTAGTGGGTTTTATATGACTCTTAACTCGTTCTTGTAATCATGTTATAATTAAAGGCTTTCTGATAGATGATAATTCATACAAATCAAACTAATTAGTACTTACTTAAAAAATTGTTTAATAATTTATATTTCTATGTTTGATTTTCTAAAACAGTAAATAAATGCAAACTAAACTCTCCATAAATCATCGAGTAACATTTGGACCAATAAAAAAAAATGTTTATCAATATCAATATGCTACAGAATGGAATTAAAAAAAAAAGGAATTGGAACCAATGTAGGTCATGATTCATAATGATAATATGATGAATTGTCCAAAATGGAGAGATCAAGAAAGTGACATGTTGCTGTGTCATTAATTTGGGTTTTTTTTTTCTCACTGGGAACATTTTAAATGAGATGGTATGGCCCTGCATATGTCGTCGTCAATAATTTGTTGGGTTTGTCTCGTGTCAACTTTAGAAAAGGTAATTCTTAAGAAGGATTCCTGCATTAAAGAGGGGTGATTTGATTTGAAAAAGCAACCCTTTAATTTATTTATTGGTTTCAAAATTTAAATTATAAATTAGTAAAATACGTCCAAAAAAATTTCCCACTAAGCATGTGACCTTATGATGTTTCATCACCCTACATATACAGTGAGTTAATAAGAAAATAATTTATTTGATCCAGGCAGAATGATGACATACTAAATATTAATAAAAATGGTATAATCAAAATGGAATGATATCTCCTTGCTAGACGTGGACAGAACATTTATCGTGTTTGATATAGTGTGCGCCGTCACATAAATTGTGGTGCGACGGTATACACGAGGCGCATTCCTATTGTCATATTAATTGAGTTCGGTTTATAATTTAATAAAGTTTTTATTATAAATATGAGTAGAATTTTAATTATATATATCATATTAATATTTAAAAATATATATATTATAAATAAGTAAAAAAACTATTAAGTGTTAGATATTTTAAAGAATAGAATTCATCGATTAATGAAAAAAATAAAAATACAATGAACGAAAGAAAGATGCTAATTACTAGAGATTAGTGGATGATTGACGGTGGCCACAAGAATTCTACAGACAAAATAATTTCAATGAGAATGATTTGAAGCATATATTATTCAAAGCTTGTAAGAAGAAACAAGTCTATTCGTAACAGGAAAAATAAAAATCAAAAGTAACAACAAATGCAAGAAATATAGCTCCCCGAAGTATAAATTAAAATAATTTGGGAAATTATTTAAGGCAAAATAAATTATATATGGAAATTCTAGTTGGTAAATTATTCTTGCATCAAATAGTAACAAAAGGTAACAATTTAAAGGTCAATTTTATGGGGACAGGAGAATAAAGATTTTGGGGAATAATTACCTTTTCATAGCAAAAATGAAAATTAATTAGAGATAATTTTCTTTTATATTAAAAGTGTGGTTTTTTTATTTTTTTTAATATATCATCAGTGTGACAAATTGCAGTAAAAAATTAATAAAATTCAAAAAAGATTAATTAGAAAAGGATTATATGTTCAGCACCCATTACTCGTTTATACACAAAGATGATCTCAAAGATACATGAACTTGTTTGGACAATGCAAAAAAGAGAGGATCAATTGTCAACTTGGCTTAGATCAGCAAAAACCATTACAATAATTAATTAATAATTATCACAAATTAAAGATAAGGAAAAAGTTAAAGAGGCAAAAAATAAATAAAATAAAATAAAAACTTTTTGGATTTGGGGCTGGAAATTTCTGTCCAAAGTTTATGGCAGCTCTTTTTAATGAGACCTCAACCACCGTCAAATCTTTGGCATAGGGCCATAGGCTCTTCCATATATTGTCTTTAATTATACATAGTGATCATGTAGAAATTAAAAAAAAAAGATTAATTTGTGGACTTGTAATCCTAGTGGTATTCATACTCTCAATGTATTTGAGGGCATGATTGAGCTACATAGGTTTCATTCATTTTTAATATGGATAGATATTTCTCTAAGTATCAGTGAAAATAGATTTCTGAAGTAATATTCGGTAGACTTATATTTTATGCTATAAAAGATATTATTTATTTATTTTTTTTTTATTTGAAGTTATACTTTCATCCATAAAACAAGGTGTTTACACTGTTATATATGACATGAACATAAATCAAAATTAGGATTTCAAATTGCTCTAAAATGATTTGATTATTTACGTTAAAGAATCGTGTTTAATTTAAATTTAGAGTTCTTAACATGCAAAAAATGGTTTATGACATGATTAACTAATTGAGTAACCTTGGAGTGCAAACTATGGCATATATTACTTTATTTTAACTAGTGTTGAATCATAAAAATTATAATATTATACTAAAATTGATTTGAGTTTGAGTAGCTAAAACTATAAATATTATATAAAATATATCCCAATATACTAAGAATATGTTAATGACACATTTAATAAACATTTCGGGTTAATATTTGAGATTTTTCACACATTTAATAAACGGGTCATATTTTTCTTTACTCCAATACATCATTAAACACTTATTTGACATCATAAGTATGTTATAGATCACTAGAATTTTAGATTTGTAATTGTCAATATACGCATATATACTATGATTAAGATCGGTTATAATGTAATTAGTTTGGAGTTCAACATCAGGTACTTTACATTCTATATGTGATACAAATCTCTTTGTTAATGGTACAATTTAGTGTTAATTTATCTATTTTGATACCGAAATTCATTAAACACTAATGTTGTAGACAATCATGCATTATGATTATGCAATTCTACACAATCATAATACATGATTAAGTAGCAGAAAATCTACAAACTTTTAAAGCCTTTTTCAGAGTGATCTTCACACATATTAATTACTGTTAATATCACTTTGTTTATATGCTTACAATACTAATATGATGTGGGGTCTAAACCCATGTGGAATAATCTAATTGTATTTCTTTGTGTTGATTTTTTGCCTCTCAAATTTTATGAATCAAAAGCAATTGTCTGACTCAGTCACAGCCGAAAGCAACCAAGAAGATATGTATAGAAAAAGAGAAAGCATGGTCACATACTCCTTACATTAATTGATAAGGTTGTGAAATTTAATTGTAAGATGCTTAGTGTTCTCTTTTGAATCCTTAAAATAAAAAATAAATAAATAAAAGAAGGCATAAAATAAAAGATAACAGAGATATGGGCATGGATACTATAGTGAATTTCTGAACTTTCCTTTTTTGGTATTATTCAAGTAAAGTCTTAGGTGGGTGATTACTTGTCAATACATTCAATATAAAAAAAAAAGTTTGAATTTTTTTTTCCGTTTCGAGTATTATCATAGTAAAGAATCAGGTTGGTGACTGGTTGTTAATAATCTGAACATAAAAATAAATAAATCTCGATCATACATATTTTAAGAAACTTTTCAAACTTAAGGTATGCTCGCGTTAATAAATATTTTAATTCATTTAAAAAAAAGATATTCTAATTAATCAAATCTTTTGCACTAAAGCATGCAATATGTCTAAAAATCTAATTGGACCTCTATGTATTTAAAGTTTTACTTATGATACCACATATCACATTAAATTTTTTATTTTCACAAGTCAAATCTTTTGCACTAAAGCATGCAATATGTCTAAAAATCTAATTGGACCTCTAATGTATTCAAAGTTTTACTTATGATACCACATATCACATTAAATTTTTTATTTTCACAATTTGAGGTTTTGCAATATGTCTAAAAATCTAATTGGACCTCTATGTATTCAAAGTTTTACTTATGATACCACATATCACATTAAATTTTTTATTTTCACAATTTGAAGTTTTTTTTTTTGGTACGTACATATAAAATACGAGGGAGGACAAAACCCAAAATCTATATTATTTTAACCCCTTGTCACCCTCAAAATTTGTCGATTGGATTATAAAGTAGTACAATTTTTTTTTAGAAGAAGTTGTACATTACTTACACTAGGGAAATATTAGAAATCAATTCTCCCTCGGTACCGAAAGATGCACTTCTAGCAATACCAGTCACATTGGGTTCGCTGAATAACTGGATAGTGGATTCAAATTATAGATAGTAAATTAGCATTTACCCAGCTTTTATGTCTGCTTTTTGAGTTCTTGTTGCTTAAAAGCTGCATATTAATTACTTTCAGTAGTGAAAGAGATTAAGGAATCAATTTTCCTTCCAGCAAACGAAAGATCAACTTTCTACCAACACCAATCACACTTACGTTTGTTAAACAACACCTTGTTATTGTAATACGCAAAAGAACTTCATAGACTTAATGGCGACAATCGAGCACCAATTTTGTACAAATACACGTCATGAACAAATAAAGATTTTGAAAAGGATGTAAGTGACAAGAAATCACAATGCATGTGCATGGAAACTTTTGGAACATGTCATGCTGCTGATTTCTGGTAACAAGATAGAAAGTAGTCTACTATCATCTATTCATCTCTCACCTTTTTGTTTTTCATTTTTCCCCAAATTCTATCCAAGCTGCTTTAAGATGACAAACAAAATGAAGATTCATTTTTTTTGAAGAATCAAAGCTTCATGTTGGCATGCTGCATGCATCGTGGCCCCTCCTTTAAACATGACATTTAGACAATCTTTTTTTTTTTTAAATAATAGTTAAATGCCTCTTTAGTTCTTATAATTTGAACCAATTACTCAATCAATTTTTATGATAAATTTAAAAAAGATGATGATGAAAACTTGACAAGTGGATAGCTAGTAAATTTGGAAAAGAGATGTTTGTGGGTGTTGCTTTCGTAGAAATTATCAAGTAAGAAACCTTGCACTTTATTTAAGTACGAGATGAACTTTTACAATGCTGTAAACGAGTTTTACATATTGTAAAACAATTTATTATTTACAATACTGTAAAACTTGTTTACAACATTCTTTTAATTTTAGAAAGGCACTCATTTTTGTGATCATAATGATAAAAACTTATTTGCTGAGATCAATGAAGGTCTTTTCAACAGGTGGATGACTTGGAGGATAGGGTGTTGTTTTGTTGCTTTTGATTGTTCTTTTTTTTTTTTTTGGGACTCAGCTCAACAGTCTTTATGAGAGTTGTATTTATGTGCATGATCTCAATTTTTTTAACATGGATAAATAATGGTGGTGGGAGATCCTCAGGTTCCCAGCGTATTCTGAGATTCTCCACCAACTTGGCTGAGCAAGAGTTAATTTTCTAACTTGTCTCTTTGCTAGTTGATTGTAAGATTTTTTTTTTTTTTTTATCTTTTTGACTTCAATTGAATCTGCTATATATTAGCTGTTGTTGGCTTGTTGCTCTGCCTTATTTCTAATCTTCTATGTATTGATAGCCCTAGAAAATTGAAATTACCTAGCAAATTTATGTGTTTTCAATTTAGGCAATTTCTTATCTGAGTTTGGTTTTAATGTATCTGTATTTCCTATTATATATCCTCAAACAAAGCCAGATGATTGGTTCCATTCTTACTCTTCTTCTGTAATATTTACATTGATTCTTTTTTTTTTTTAGTTGTTTCTGCACTTTTCAGTTTTAATATCATATGCCCTTAATCCATTTTGTGGATTGTATTTATCTTTATGAGAATAGTTAACAATTTGTCTTATATGATCATAAATTGCTTCAACCTCAATGGTTGAATTGTTAACGGAAGCTTCCTTTCATGAAATTTTGTTATGCTCCACCCTTGTATTGGAGAAATACAATAGTGTTGCAGATTGTCTTGCAAACTTGGGCTTACTTTTGCTTAGTCTTTAATAGGTGGCAAGACTGTGTCCACAGGATCCTCAAGAGATTCATGATTTCTTTTTTTGATAAGGAGATTCATGATTTATTTTTCTTGTTTCAAGTTGCAAATGGTTCTTTTAAAATATCGTTTTTATTAATTGATTTCTATTTAGTTATATGTCATCACTCAAAATTTTTTTTTATTAGTGCTATTCACCTTATCAAGAGATAAAACTCATTATGTCCCAAGTTTCTTCCTCTTTTTTTTTTTAATTAAATTTTAACAACCAAAAACATTACATCACATCTTGGCAAAATAAAACTTTGTAAGATAAGTTTGAATTTGTTGATTCAATACATACACGATGTCAAGTGTTGTAGCTAAAACTGTACATGAGAGAACTTGCTTACTTTTTCTTAAATAAAAACTCCACCTACTTTCCTTCTGGTCATTTTCCTTTCACAAAGGTCTATCTACCATCAAGTCACTGAAGAAAGGATCAAAAATTGCTTCTTTGGCTGAATTATACTTGTCCAGACGTTTCTTCAATGATCGTAAATCTCTCTCATCTTTCGAAGAACGATCCTGGTACATCGTTTTGATTAGTCGTACATTCAGCGATTAAAATTGTTTTCCGGTTTGTATGAAGTTGAACTGAGAAACTAACTTAAAGTAGCAGTGATCAGCAAGGGGGAAAGATACTTACAAATGTTTTCTTCAGGAGTAACATGTCCACCAAATATACCAACCATAACACATTCGTTTTGGGAAAACTGCATAAAAATAAAATCAACGAGCTCAGCTTAAGAAACAATGAAATGATTAGTGTAATGAAATGGAAAGTCAATAAACATTATCCCATCCATCATAATCCAACGACACTAAAAGAATGCTAACACCCTTAAATGCACACTGGAAAAAGGTTTATTAGTTAAGACTGCAGATACAATTTCCCAAAATAAACTAGCTTATCAAACTCTTTTCTGCTGTGCAATTGGTTATCAGATTTATCATAAATAATTCTCCTAGCGCACTATTTAACAAGAACTTAATTATTAAATCAATCATATGTTCCTACGAAACTTAAGACCTGAGTAAGATCAAGAATACTCGCTAAAATGCAGAAAAGAAAGAGCAAGGAAATTGTTGGGAAAATTTTCATGGTGTAAAATGAGATATTATGGATAGAGAGAATCAGCAAAACGATCTAATTGTACAACTGACTGCAGAGTTTTAAATTATAACCAGTGAATCAATATGGCCAATCTGATAACTCATACCTTCCTTCCCATTGATCTTCCGTTACCTTTTTCATCTTTCGATAAGTATCAAACTGCAGAACATAGTAAAAATCACTTTGATGCATAATAAAATCAAAGTACTACAATGAAACTAAAACATTTAGTAATATTCCTTACTTGTTTATCTCCTTTTGGACCGTTAAAAAGCTCAGGGTCTTGAGAAAGGTCCAAAAAGAAAATATCTTCACCTGAGTTCACAGAATGTTCGATAGCTCTACTGAACCAGCTAATTTAACCTTCAATGTGACAAATGTATAACGGGAAAAGAGAATTTTCACCTGTATTAATTCTTGAAAGAGTGAAATCAATTATTGTTACAGACAATCCAAATGTTCGAACAAACATTTGCTTCCCGTCAAGAAGAAAATTCATTGTAACAGAATCATTTCGACTCAAAAGAACATTTCCCCTGCAACATGCAATGTTTCCTAACTCAGGTATCAGGAAAAGAAATGTGAAAATGCAATCAAAGAATTGAGTTTGTAACTAAACCAATGCAAGTCCCGGTGCTCAAACTCATATGCAGCTTCAGCCACAGCCAGGCCAGCTGTAACCTACAGAGCATAAGGGACACTGGGCTAAATAACTTATCAAGGATTCACAAATACAATGGAAAATAACAAGAAAAGAAATCTCTAGTGTACCTGAACCAACAGACTCCGTGCTTCATTGATATTCAAGAGCACAAAGCTTTCAAGATCCTTTCCCCCATGTTGTAAAACAAACACAATGTAACGCTGAATGCAAATTCATTGAATATAGTTAAGAACCTAAATAAACCCCATTTTAGCTTTAAAAATGTACATCGATCATAACAAGGACAATCATCATATCTCAAAAGAACCTTCCCAACCCATGAAAGTAAACAACAGAAGAGAGAGAAAGAAAAATAAAATACATTAAAAAGAGTACATGTTTTCAACTTGGCATGTGAGTGAAGATGATTGATTTATGTAAAAGGCAACAGCTATGTGCTGCAGGTACTGAAAAAGAGGGAGTTAAAAATCTGAACAAGTGAAACATAATTTGATTCACACACGAACACCAATAAGATGGACAAGTAACCTGATTCTCTGGAAACTCCTCGGGGTTATCATTTTCTGAACAATGCTTATCATCCCAGTCTTCCCATGCTTGGATTAATGCAGCATCATAAGGACCTTGGCATACATTGATCCTGCCAAAAATAAATAAATAAATAAATGGAAAACTTTCATTTGTTAACACATGATTTACAGAGTCGCAAAGATGCATGCTTGGATTATTTTGGTATCAGTTACATGCATCTGTGGCAAATTCTAGTCTTTATCCAGCATAAAATCAGTCAATCACGTGCCTTTGAATTTGGAATTGACAAAGACCAAGCCAACGACCACACAAAATCATTGGTCTGAGAGGCACAAAATTCAGATTAGTCAAGGATCTGAATTGGCCCAAGCTAAAAACTAGTACGATCATGCAGGCATAATTGAGTGAATACCTCATCATGACATTGGTTTTCTTTACCTACAAATTGGCCATGGTGAACTGCTTAAACAGTAACTGGAATTTATTGAAGCAATTTGTTTCTATGAGATCTGAAGTGGTTGTAACTCATAACTTTGAACACATGAAGTGGAATACATACTCGAACGTTTCAACAAATGTAGTGCAAGCATTATGAGTGTCACCCTCATTTCGTCTCAAATGGTTTAGAGTCCAAGACAGTACAACCTCTTCAAGCAATTCTTCTGATTTCTGAAGCACAACAAAGTACACAGTTAAGCAATGAAATCAGACATATAAACTTCATCCAAAATTTAGTAAGAGGCAAAAAAGTAAAACTTTGGACAATTAACCTCTCTTGCACTTTACATCACAAGTGTTTTAACAAACCACAACCCAGTAAATAGAAACTCGTATTTAAACGTAAATAAATAAATAAAGGATTTTCATCTTTAAACAGCAGGCTCCCATTGTCTAGAAACTAGAAAATCTTAAAAAGCAAAAAGCCCATCATTTAGTAACCTGCCAACTTAATCTCTTTCAAGATACCAGTTTGACCAGATATATAATCCTTGACCTACCTCCTGACAAATAGGTTCGCTTGCCTAAATGACTTGTAACGAAAACAGCTGATGAGATCAAAATGAGTACCTTTTGAGCTTCCCCATTAACTTTTAAGTCTCCATCAATTGGAACTACTTTGCAAACAGTGTTGCCTGCCAAGAATGCTTCCCCAAAAGTACCTTCACCAACTTTGACAATATTTTCTGGGTCACTAAGAGAAGGAAGTTCCATGTGATTAGTTCAGAAAACAGGAGCCACACTCCCATACCACAATTGCATGAAAGGAGAAGAAAAGAAACATCAGCAATCTAAAATACAACCAGTGCAGTAATGATTATGATAAATGTACAAATAACCAAAATGCCCAAACACAATAAGGCATTCCAAATAACACAAAAGAAACATATTGTCTACTCATCTGGCAAAAAATTCACATGTTTGTTGGTTATAACGAACAAACCTATATTTGGAGAATAAATCCAATAGCTTTGTAGGAGCTGACTGTCCACAAACAGCTAAAAGTGTAGAAAATGGATTCACGTGATCAACTGATGAAGCTGACGTTGATGCCAAAGAGAGTTTCTTTACAGCAACTTCTACATCTTCACAGCTCTCATTTTTCACACTTTCAGATACAGCATTGCTCTTTCGAGAATTTATATCTCTTTCATGAACATCTTTAGTAATAAACTCTTCATTAAATCTGCTCTGGATAGAAGGGAAACCAGAAGTATCTTTGAAAGAAGATTTTTTTGGTGTACTCAAAATTGAAAAATTAACTTCCCCTCGGAGAGATTCCAAGTTTCTATATGGAGTTTCTAATATCTTGGACAGTGTGCTAGACGGTCCACAACTGTAGTTAAATTTTTTGGAAAGTAACCACTTCTCTAATCTTGAACACAAATGTGGAATGGGAACAGTATCATTTTGGTTGCCCATGGCCCATGTACTAAAGTGCTTTGGTGAGGGGCTTTCTTCAAGCAACTCAAAGGCATCAACTTCTTGAAAGTACTCCCGTTCCTTCTCAAAGCTAACAGGTTGCACACCTTTGCTCTGTAAACCACAACAACGGAAAATAGCATGACTTATTATCTTGTTAAAAAAAGGCTAACTATTACGAATATTAATATACTGTTTAACAAATAAAAAACAAGGCCACTACAATATGCAGTCAAGACAAAGCAGATACACGGTCCAACCTTTGGAAGAGCTGGTTTTCCTTTTCTTCTTGCCTGCTTTCCCTGAGGCCGGACATCCAGACAAGAACCAACTGCAATACTTGTCCTCCCTCTATGTCAAGAACAAAATCCAGAGTTAACCTCAGCATTATCAAAGCCAACGAAATAACAACCAAATGGTATCTTTCACAGTTTGAGCCAAAAAAATAATCAACAAATCAAATTCATCTCAAAAGATGTGAAATGCTCTTCAATAGTTCTAATGCACCAACCACAAGGTAATTTCCAAAAATTACACAAAGGAAAGAACTAAGTTATCCACGTGGTGTAAACATGTAGTTAGGTCTTGCACCCTATTTTATACTAGCATATGTAAAAATCAATGAGGTATATCACAAAATTGAGACAATTGAATTAGATAATCTCTCTCATATGCCTAAACTACCGCAAAGGATAACTAAACCAATAGAAGGAAATCTGTTATGTATCTAAAGTATCCCAAAACCCAGCGCCTAATAACCGAGGCTGAGATGATAAGAATAAGTTTTAGACTGATCAATTCAGTTAAATGATTCGGGTGCCACCAAACTTGATCAGTAACAAATGATCACATCGCCGAAGGAAAATGTGATTAATTTGGATAACACAACAGTCAAGCAGAGTAACCACAAAAGGAGTCTAACAAAAACAATAAATGTCTCAACCTTTTTGTCAACTCTCTTTTGGTACCACAGAGACAAACTTATCATGCCAAAACCTAATTACTTCTATTGCATTTAACATATTTATCGTTCTCCTTCATTGACCCAAGTTGATCAGAGTTTTCAATATACATCACATTGGTTTTCTGTTCACCTTCATGGATTTTTTTTTTCCTTTTTTTCCCCCTTATTCCACTGCAAATTAGACTAATCTCCTCTGAAATTGTCAAATTCATCCCCTTTGCAAGAGGCCAAGCCATCTTACTATTTTTAGCTGCTATACTGAAGCATTCAACCCCTAAACTCAGATCACTAGAGAAATAAACAAAGCATAATTTAGAAAACCGATCAAAACCATACCCTACCAGCTAGGGAAAGCCCTCTCCTCAAATCCAAATAGGAAAGAAAAAAAAAGGGAAATAATGAAAAACATTATCGAAGCTCACTTTCATAGAAACAGAAAAGAATCCTATTCATTGCGTTCTTCCTAATGCAACCAGAATAAGGCTTATAAAACAAACAAATTTAAAACTTGATTCCTAATATTTCCTCTCCACGACACAAAGTTAAACACAACTAATAAATTAGCAATAAAAATAGAAATAATAAACAGAAACACCCAAAAAAAAAAAAAAAACTACCTGGTGGAAAGTGAACGGTTCCAACTGACACGGTTCTTATTAGTATTGTTGGTACCACCACCAGCAGCAGCAGCAGCAAAGCTCATCCCATTTCTGAAAAACACACGAAACCAAACCCATGTTTGCAAAAAATACAAGATACAAAACCCTCGCGCAATTTCATTTATAATCCACACCTATTGCATGAAAAATCAAAACTTTATTATATACATATATATAAGTGTGTATGAATACTAAGTTGATGGAACATGCAAGACCCTTCTTCATCTCAAAAGTACGAAATTATGAAACACAAAAAACAAAAACGAAACGAAGCCCCATGTTTCCAAAAAACAAAAACAAAAACAAATCAAATGGGCGTGTTGAAACTTTTTGAAACTCTTACAAGGTTGCATCTTTATGGGTGTGTTGTTGGTGAGGCTTTCTTCTTCTCTCATACATCACTTCAATTTTGTTTTCTTCTTGATTTTGTTGCTGTTGTGATGCTATTAAATGTGCCCACAAATTAACGCTGCTGTCACCTGAAAAAAAAAATTATTTTAATTCATATTTCTTAAAAAAAATTATAATGTGAAATAAAATGCAAAATTTGGAAAGCAAACGAGTTTAATTTCAAACCCATGATTTGATTTGACAGTAATTCAGAGACTCAGAGAGAAATGAGAGAAAAAAATTGGAGTTAATTTGATGAGACACAGAGAGATTAAAGAATTTTCAAATACGAAAGTGAAGGCGGGATTTAACAACACTACGTCGCTTTTGCTGACATAGCAATTAACAGAAGCGACGTCGTCTGTTAATTGCTGACATAGCAATTAAATGACATTACGTTAATGAATAATTTAAATAAGATAAAATATCAACAGTTCATTCGTCTTTTTTAATTTTTTTAAAAATATATAATTTTTTTATTAAAATCCACCTAAAATTATATTTTATTTTACTTTTTTATTTTTATTTAAAATCTGTTAAGAAAACTAACGAAAACTTACAAAAATAATTATTTTACCCCAAACGAAAATTACAATTTCACTTTAAAAAATGTCAAAAATAATCAGATTTACTAATGAATATCATTATTGGTACGTTAATGAAGTATAAAAAAATCTTAACTACTAGATATTATAACTCAATGAATAATAAAACTTTACTTATCTTAAATTCAATTGATGATATGCGAGATTAGGCTATTTTTAATAATACTGTTATAATTTAGCATTCTAATTACATACATATTTAAAAAAAATCATGCATTTAATGGTTGTGGAATTAATTTCTTTATTGACCGATGGAGAAATAATTAGATTTAATTTGATTATTTTTTATAATTTTTAGGGTGAAATTGAAATTTTCGTTTTAGGATGTAAAATGGTTATTTTTTTAGGTTTCCGTTAGTTTTCATAACAGATTCCAAACAAAAGTGGAAAAGTGAAACAGAATGTAACTTTAGGTGGATTTCAGAAACAAAAAATGAATTGTATATTTTGAAAAAGTTAAAAAAAATTTGTGGATGGTGAATATTTTTCCTTTAAATAATGTGTTAATTTAAGTATTTTAAATTTAATATACAAATATACTGATACCTTTTTCTTTTTTCAAAAAGATAAGAGGACATGTAAAAAATTAAATCAATTTTTTAGCCTCTTATCTCCTTAAAATTTGAAATTAAAGTGGTTAAATAAAGAAAGTTAAACCACTCCGTCAAGACACTTATGATTTTGTGACTTATTTGATATTAAGTTTAGGCAGCTGTAGTTTAAAAACTAATGTATTAAGATAAATACTTATGTGGTCTGGAAGCTAAAATAATATGATCACATATTTATACGATGAAAAATCTCTTTTATTATTTTAGTCAAAATTATTATTTAAAAATTATATTTACCATGCATTATTTATTTTTATTTTATAATTATAATTTTTTTCATGGTAATTGAGATATAAAAATTACAGTATCTCAATACTGGCCAAGACCTCATATTGATATTTTAAATTTTAATCATTATTATTTTTAATTAAACTTACTTGAATCTACGTCAAAATAATAATAATAATAATAGTCACTGCTTGAATCTGTATTTAAGGTCATTTTTGGCCCAGCTCAACTTGAATCATTGGTCTGTGGTTATTGTGGGCCTTTGCTGATTCCTCCAACCCACATTCCACATAAGTGCAAATCACACCTCCTTAATAATTTTTCAAATTTATTATTTAAATATCACATCAAGCTTATGTTTCATTTCCTCCTCCATTTGTTTCCATTTATCCTTTTTTTTTCCTTTCCAAAGAAAACTCTTTTAATCTTTGACTTAAAAAAATATTTTTTGGATATTATATATAATAGGGTTATTATCATTTTACTATTTCAAAAATTGTAAAATATAAAATGAGTATAAAAAAATATTTTATTGTTTATCATTTTACTATTTTCCTGTTACAACCATTAGCCTAATGATTTTGTCATACTTACGTTGAACCAAAGATAAAGTTGTAAAAACTTTACATACAAAATCAAAGATACAATTACATATACTTTAGAATTATAATGGCAGGATTGTCGTTGTAGCTTCAAAATGTTTATAGAGAGGGAAAAAAAAACAGAGAGAGATAGAGACAAGAGAGGGATAGAATATCACGAGGTTTCAAAAAACAGTCAAATAAATTGAAGTTGCTTAACAATGGAACTCAGGTAAATATGCGGATACGGATTACAAATTTGTGTACTAAATGATTCCATTTTGGTAGCTTAATGTTGGCAATGAATGAATGAATTACCTCTAAGTTGTTGTTGGACAGCACCAATAATATTTGAACTCTCTACTTTAAAATTAAGGGGAAGAAAAACCAATCAATCCAATTACTATTTTATCCACAAAATACTATACTTAATATTTGCTTAAAAAAAAAAAGGAAAATTGACGACATTGATCTATGGGTTTGATTAAACCCTTAGGTTGATATTTCAAAATATTCGAACTTAAAAAATTACAAAATTTTTGGACAATGTATCAATAATATATATATAAAAAGTAATCAAATTTTAAATTTTAAGTTACGTAATAGTAATCGGTGTAATTAAGATTAACCCATTATTATATTTTTGACATTTCGTTGATTTCTATACGGACTACAATTGGTTCACAAAATGAACGAAAAGGGAATGAACCTTAATTTCAGCTTACACGAACTTTATTGGTCAAATCCACCGTCAATCTTGTAAAAGCCAAAATCCTTAAACAAGATTTTGATGACCCACAATCTACACCAACTACATCAACAAAGCTCTTAAGCACTTTCTTTTCCCTGTATTAACAGTGTTAAAAAGAAAAAAAAAAGTTTAATTACAAAATTAATCATTTTGATAAGATATTTTGATGCAAATTGGAATTTGATAATTATATAATCAATCATTTTGATAAGACATTTGAATTGTAGCCATACCTACTCTATAAATTGCATGCATATTTTGTTTCTAGATATTGCCTTTTGATTTTTACCCACAAAATGTTTGTGGTTAGGGCCACATTAGCATAATCCTATTATCATTATTATTATTATTATTATTTGAAATACTACAATAATGGAGACTCTCTCAAATTTTAGTTTTCTTTTTGTTTTTTTTTTCAACTATTTGAACCGTTAGATGTGCAATCACATGTGATATGAATTCATAAATTATGAATCTTTTAAGCTTTTGAAAAAAAAAATCAAACTTTAAACGTAAAATTTCTAACAAATTTTCCATCAGTTGATGTGATTAATAAAAGTTGTAGATGAAATTAAATTTAATATCATCAACAAATTCACACTTATTTTGATTTGAATTTTGATTAAGACTTGAGTGAGAGCTACTAACCAACCCTTATTGGCTTAGTGCCCCACTAACATCATGATCGTATCAACCCTTCATTTCAATCTTTAAATGGAACTTAATTTGCACATTGTCCAATTAAATACATTATGAAATTTGGAAAAATTGACAAGAAGAATGTGGTTATATTCTTTTTAATTAAATTGGCTTATTTTGTGTTATACAATAAGTTTCTTCTACCTAATGATTGACACCTTTTATCACATTGTCCCATTAAATGCATTAGGAAAATTGGAGAAATTAACAAGAAGAATGTGATTATATTCTTTGAGTTAAATTGACTTATTTTGTGGCATACAATAAGTTTCTTCTACCAAATGATTGACACCCTTCATCGCATTTTCCCATTAAATACATTAGAAAAATTGGAGAAATTAACAAGAAGAATGTGGTTATATTCTTTTAGTTAAATTGATTATTTTGTGTTATAAAATAAGCTTCTTCTACCAAATGATTGATATCTTTTATCACATTTTTGTTAGAATTTCATTTTCATATTTTCAAACATTACAAAGACAAAGCAACCTATTTTATTTTCTCTCCTTTGATGAGAAAAAGTGTGACAATTATGATTTGTTTTTGTGATAAGAGAAAATTATGTCATGCTTAGCAGATCGGTTTACATATAATGTATTTGTAGCCTAATGGTGAATGCAATATTTTCCTTTCATAAATATAGATAAGTAGATATCTCTCAATAAATATATTTTTCTACAGTAATATATATAAATTTTCATGTGAGTTTGGAGTTTTATAACAGTGTGGAAGATTTTTACAACGTTGTTAAATAATTTATAATGATGCAATCAATACTTTTTAGTTTTTATGCCATTATGAAACCCTAAATCTACATAAAAATTCATACAAAATCTACACATGAAAAATTTTCTCTCTATATATGGACATTGAATTATTTATTTAATATTATATAAACATAAATCAAATTACTTACTAATAAGTATGAGCGAGGTTCAATTTCTAAACTTAGTATAATGCGAAAGATTTTATCCATGTAAGGATTATAAATGATGATTATATTTATCAATTGGAGAGTATATTTTTCTATAGTAACATGTCCATCGCAATCAATTTTGAAACAAAGGTTCAACAATTTCTTTGAATCGGGAAAAGAAACTAAAGTTGAATTAATGCATAGAAAAAGTTCAAAGTTAAAAGAATCAATTCAACTTTCTGTATAAATATTAAGGCTAGAAAAACTCACAAGCATGTATATTATTGGGTCCACTTCCCTTAATTAGAGCATTGACTTGTCTTTCAATAACCATTCATATTGTATTATTATTATTCTTAACAAAAAATTAATGATAATCATTACATTGCAAATTGTCGTAATTAACGATGAATTGTGTTCATAATCACCGGAATCATAGGACATAGGATTCAAATGCATACAATTAATTTCTTCTTTCAACTACTTTATCACGGGCTGCTTAATTTGATTGAGTAAATAACGAAAGAAAAAGATCCCGGACATTATATTTATTAAAATATGAATTCGGGTGGTTAACTAAATAAAATTACCGAAAAAATAATCGGTCTTGCCCTCTGTGGATATTATAGACTCGTTCTTAATAATATGAGTTTGTAAGTTAAACTAAATCTCGTGCTTGATCACTTTAGGTAAATTAATTATTTTTTTAATTCTATCTCATTTTTGTGCCCCTATATTATTTATTTTAAACACGATAATTAAAATTTTGAGTTTTTGTGTTGAGCAGTTTCTTTGACCATTAAAATTGGCATTACATGAAACTCTCAATAAGTGATTAATTATACAATCACTTAAGCATTGTTTGCATATGTCACAAGCAACTAATTAGTCCAATAAGTTATATATGTAGCTAATAAAACATTAAAACCTTAGAAAGATAAATTGCTTGTTTGGACAAAAGAATATTTGAGAATCAATGAAGATAATTTATTTGGGGCACCCCAAATAATTGAACCTTTCGGTGGTTACCTTCTTAAGTCATTTCATCATCCATCCAAATCTTAAATCTATGATAGATCAGCTAGTGATTATTGATTTTTTTTGGTCTATTAATGCATGTTATCTATTTATTTATTTATTTTTTGTAGATATGAATCTTCTATATATAGTTTTCAGATACTGAAAATAACATTCAATAGATCAATACTTGTAGGAGATTCTTCATTGTATCAATAATCAATATGTTATGATTGAGTGGAGGATGATAATGTAAAAGAGTCGAAGAGAATTCTCAAAAATCTCAAAACTATTGTGTGCACATTTGGTAGAGATATATTTTTTTAAAAATATCGGTGTACTAATTTTCCTCCGACACATCAATAAAATCCCATTTATTTATCCAAATGTCTAAGTTAGATTAAAGTTCTCCTATTATTTTCACTCGCCTTTTCCATTTAGGAAATTACACTTGAAAATCGTTGGAATTTACAGATTCTTTTCCAACAAATTAACAATCAATCTACTTACAAGCAGCACTTTACTCACACTTTCTGCTTTCTAATCTGTTTTCACAGGGTCTAATCCAAAAAGTGATTAATTTGATGTAAATTGTGTCACTTTTTATTAGCATGCAAATATTTTAGTTTCATACTTTTTCGCAGGATCTTTGTACTGAATTTTACTGTGTCTTCTTTGATTTTAGGGTCTTAATTTTTACTTTTTCACTCATTTGCTTTCGAGTTGCTTTGGCGGGTGGGCTCATTGAGCCCGGGATAATCCCCCCAACAAGTATTTAGTAGTAGATCGGCCAGTCTGTTATGCCGAAGATATATATATATATATATACATTTTTTTAGTCTTAATCACGAGACCTTTGTACTGAATCTTACTGTGTCTTCTTTGATTTTAGGGTCTTAATTTTTACTTTTTCACTCATTTGCTTTTGAGTTGCTTTGGCGGGTGGGCTCATTGAGCCCGGGATAATCCCCCCCCAACAAGTATTTAGTAGTAGATCGGCCAGTCTGTTATGCCGAAGATATATATATATATATATACATTTTTTTAGTCTTAATCACGAGACCTTTGTACTGAATCTTACTGTGTCTTCTTTGATTTTAGGGTCTTAATTTTTACTTTTTCACTCATTTGCTTTTGAGCAGGTGGACTCATTGAGCCCGGGATAATCCCCCCCCCCCCCAACAAGTATTTAGTAGTAGATCGGCCAGTCTGTTATGCCGAATATATATATATATATATATATATATATACACACATATTTTTTTAGTCTTAATCACGAGGTATTTTGGGGAGGGCTCCAACTGTGGAAGACACCTTTAAGCCTGTAACACAACCCAGACTAGAAGTCCTCGCTCGAACCAGGAGACATAGGTTCTCCCAACAAATGCGACTTTCATGCGACTCGAACTGGGAAACAAACCCAGTTAAACCACTTAAGGGGACTCTATCACCAGTGGAGCCAACACTTTGTTGGTTATGCCGAAAATATTTTAATTACACCATCACTCAGTTGATATAGAAAATTTTGGTCATAAGAGCATAACATGTCACATGACTTTTGGTAGAAAAAGATTATCGTATTAATTTTGTTATGAAAAACTTGTCAAACATTATGCTAAACCCGAAGCAGTATGAAAAATATTTGAAAACAAATTTATATTTTTATATTCGTCTTTATCATTTTTTGTGATCCAAACACCGTTAGATAATAAGAAAATCAATAAAATTTAATAAAGTTTCGTTCATTTGACGATGCTTAAATGGCTGAATACAAATACCCCTAAGATGAGGTAGTCAAAGCCTTCAATTACATTCCTAGGGAGTTTGTCTGTCTATACAGATGACCGGATTTATGATCCAAAATGTCCTATTGTCCTTGGATTAGGGACTAGCAAGCACTCTATGAGCAAGGACATAACATTCCTCGCTGTCAAAGAAAAGCACTTTGGGAATAAGTTGCTTTTGCCTGCTAAGTACTTGCTTGCTGCCACTTAATTAAAGCAGTTCTGTCTTGTTTGATTGGTCATTATTATGATGGCTTATTATGAACAAGGGTACAGACTACAGAGAATCTGAACAATCTAATTAATTTGTAAGCAGAAAATTACAAAGCAGCAAGCAATGCCAAACAAATAAGGTCAGAGGAATTATTTAATACTGATTTTAAGGACCCTTGCTTGTCTCTGCCCTATGTGCATTGGGCATTGGATCCCTCGAAAATAGATACTTATATTTAATTAAATCGGGTCCTTAACCAACTACAAACAATTTTCTTTTTTCTCCCTGTAATATGTGTGGCAGTATTTTTTGTTAATTTCTTAATGTTTAATGTTTATCAACGACACTTTGATCCATAGCCATGGGAAATAATGAGTTGATTCAATTCATAAAATTTTTTTAGATTTGTTGAATAAGTTTGAGATCAAATCCTCGCATAAAATAGGATAAAAAAATTGATTCACATTTATTAAAAACTTAATAACCTTTGAACTATGATACAAAAACTGTTTTTATGGTAAATTTTTTTTAAAGCACCTTGATGTGAACTTCATTATATTCTTCTTATTTAACTATTTAAATAATATAATAATGATGTATGTATTAATTCAAGATAAAAACTTTAATTGAGAAAGTTTAGCTTTCATATAAAAGGGGAGGAGATTGCTATAGAGATTTTCACAATATAAAATCTTAAAATTTGTTTCATGGACTAAGAAAAGTTTGCAAAGTCTTTCTTTTTCATGCAACATGTTTTCCTCATCTAGAAAGAGAAACAAATTATTGTCAATTTATAAACTTTTGGCCTATGAATTGTCATATAAGATTTAATAATTAATTGATCTAGACTTCATGTTAATCCAAAGAGAATAAAATATTGGCATTTTGTGAACAATAACCTTTCTTATAATGCTGGCACCACATGCCATGCACCCTATTGCCTCTTCTTAGAGATGAGGTGTGGATAATGGAGACTTTCATTTCTCATTTCTATACATCAATGTTAATAACAAATTTTTGGTGTAAACTTAAATTCTATGTGTAAAATTTTATAGCCTTATGTAATCCGCTAATCAATCATTTAAATCCTTTAAACCCCATACATAGAGTTCATATAAGTAACATATGTATAGAAAGTAATATTATATTGTATTACATATCAAAATAGCGCTGCATTTATTTTTTACGAAGAAAAGAATCAATTGTTAAGATTTATTTTGTATTTTTATTTTTTATTTTTCTTACTCAATAACTATTGATTCTATGTTGAGTAAAAACTCAACTTAACATAGACTACCACGAGCATATTTTGTGGTTATTAGTTTTCTTCTTTTTTATTGTTACATGAAAATATCCAAGAATAAATTGCAATAAATTTAAATTAAAAAAATTCTTTTCTTGCCATCTATGAAATTTAGGTCACAACATGATATGAAAATATGAAATTATGAATGAGGCAAGTGGGTGGGTGGATCTCAAAATTTACTTATTATTATTTTCTATAAATCTTCTACGGCCTAAGCAATTGAGTATTGACCAAATAATTTAAAATAGGCAGATGGGTTCTTTAATTATTTGTTACATAAAAGTATATTAATAAGGTATTAATATTGCCAATCAACTGCTATAATTCTTGCTCAAAATAAAGGTTTGGTCACCTTGTTGGATGCAGCTAAGTCTATTAATGACCCTAGGGAACTAGACCCACATATTTACTACTATTTAATGCATTCATCCCTTTTTTTATTTATCTATTAGGGATGAAAAAAAATTAATCACACACACAAACACACAAATATATATTTTACATATCATAAAGTAAAGTATTAGAACAAATACATGATTATTGTTATTTAAAAGGTAAAAATAATTACTTGTACTATTATTTTTTATTTTTAGATTAAAAATTAAACTAACAAATATAGACCATGATCCTCTCACAATCTTAACTTCTCCTAATTTAAATTCATTTGTGTGATAACAAATATATCTAACAATCTCAAAATGTCATTAGAAATACATTTGTATAAAAAATTAAATTGAATATCATTTTGATGTTCACATACATATATATTGGTTTAATTGTTATGTTTGATAAATTTTGGGGATTTCAAGAGCATATGCAAAATATTGTCTCCTAATTGTCAAGATAATAAGGTTGTTTGGTTCCAAAGAAAATTCATGTCATATTGATACAAAATATAAGGACAATAACTAAAAGGTTTTTTGCATTTTCACTAAGATACTACAAAATATCTTAAATTTGTGAATACCATCATTCAATCATAGAACATCAATTAACTAAATTTAAAATTACAAATTGTAAATATTTTATGTATATGTCAAGGGTCCTGCTACGTTACGTTTAACATAACGTACGTCCCACACACAGTAACAATTTTTGTGACGGGATCCATAATTTTTATGGTGTGTGGCGTACGTAACATAGCGCTAGCCATATATCAAACTTATAAGATTGAATTCTACATTTATGACAGAAAACAATTTCATTTAAGTCTTTTCAAACTTGTTATATATATGTCAAATCATCACAATTCACATGCATATTATAATCTAAAATCTACTAAGAATTTAAATAGATACACTTATAATACAGTTCATAAATTGAAAGGACATTTTGAATTAATAACACCAAGACTTTATTTTAATTGTACTCTTACTCAGAAGAGTATTTCCTTACGATTTCTATTCATTTGACCAGACAAACGACTAATTTATTCAGTCATTAATTCGCCTGTCTATCGTCATAAGTTCACAACTTTCAATATTTGCATTACTATAATCTTAAATGTAATGTTTGACCAATAACTACAGCAATTTAATTTAATAATTGATAATAAGTAAAAAAAATTGAATCAAAACGAAAGAGCAATTTAATTTAACCAAAATGAAATAACAACTGAATTCCTAAAAAATAAAAATATTACAATTAAAGACACAATTGACATTTTGTTTTTTTTTTTTAAACATCCTGTATATTTTGTGAAGAATTCGTTAATAAACCAATATTTGATTGTTATGCTCTTGAAATTAGCTTATATACAAGATTGTTTGTTTAAAAATTTTCTTATATAATATTATTACTTAATTCTTAGTTAAATACGATAGAATCGTTTCATCTAAAAAATTTAATGTAAACTCTTTATATTTTGATCGAAATTATTTTATCCTTGTAAAATAATAATAAGGTTGATTATGTCTCTCGGAATGGTTCAAGAGGCATAAAGATCAAATTCTCTCATGCCAGTTTTGGGTAGAAAATTATTTAATTATTGTTTGTGGGAAAATCTATTTGTGCCAATGGGCTCGGTCACTCATGAAAAATAAATTGAAAAGGTGCTGTTATTGTAATTGTATTAGAATATAGGGGCTCAAATGTTATTCACCCGACCGGTAAAATTTTCTGGATAAAGTATGTGTGACATCATGTTAGAAAATTACAGGAAAAAGAAAAAATTAAAAAAAAAACACGAAAAAAGGCAGAGGGAAAGCTGAGAAAATGAAATGACTGATAATCAGTCGGCTTCAAAGTAGATTAATCAAACGAAAAAACTCTACAAATTCTTGCATTATGCTTGTGTTTTACTTTCAGTACAAAATGTAATGTAATGTGTTGCAAGGCATCTAAAACTCATCACCTACCGCTGATAACTCCATCTCTTCTTCTTCCTTTCTTTCTCTCTTTCTCTCTTATCATCCCCCCATCACTCAATAAACTCACAACACCTACAACACCACCACCACCAACAACACAAAAAGCAAAAACATATTTTCAATACTTCCATATGTCCATTTGCTCTTTGGTACAAACACAACACAGTCACCCGCCTTCTGTTGTGGTCTTTGGTGCAAGAAAGCTCTCTCACAGCTTAGATTTAAGACTCACATTTGCCTTTTCACTCACAACCCAGATTACAAAATCAAGTCTTTTTGGCTATGTAGTTTAAATTTCCTATCTTTCATCAACTGGCTTTGGTTTTGGTTTCTTTTTCTTGCTCTTCACATGGGTGGTTTTTTGGTATGAGATCTGGGTGGCTGTGTTGAAAGAGTTGCAAAGATCTGAACTTTGACGGTAAGTGTCTGAACAATTTGCCTTATTCTTGTGGTGGTTGTTCTTTAAGCCATTTCTTCCATTTTGTTGCATGATCTGTTTATTTGGAAATTGATATGTTTATGGCTTATGCTTCTGACTTTTGTTTGCTCTATGTGGAAAATTTATGAGTACATATAGGAAAGACATTAGCCTAGGGAATTTTGACTTATAATATTATTGGTATCAACCTTAATGTCAGATGGTACATTGCTGAAGTTGCATTTTGTTTTTCTCTTATGAAATTATGTAGGCTGTGGACATCTGGAAGTAGAAAAGTATGGGCAACAATCTTAATGCCGAATTATCCAAGAAAACTATTTTTGGTATTAAGGTTTGGGAAGTAATTGGAATTTCTGTTGCATTATTCATCATCATTATTCTCTCTGTATTATCATTTTGCTTAACATCGAGGAAAAAATCAAGAAGGGCTAGAAACAACCTGCCCTTCAGTCAAATCCCCACTGTTTCTAAGGAAATAAAGGAAGTTAGGGTGGAGCAAGTATCAACGAATGAGTTTGTTCAGGGTGATGGTATCCTTCTTACTATTCATGACAAATCCAGTGACAAAGAGTCAGATAAGGTTATGGTTCATTTGGGTGTCGGAAAATTGAAGAAGGGAGATAATAGCAGTCATTCAGGTTCTTTTCATCATACAGATAAAGATGGAGGGTCTATATCAGGGGAAGATTCAGGCAGCGTAACTGTGTACAAGCCATCTTCTTCACATCCCATTACGGCTCCTTCTCCTCTTATTGGTCTGCCTGAGTTTTCTCAATTGGGATGGGGCCACTGGTTTACATTAAGGGATCTTGAACTTGCTACCAACCGATTTTCAAAGGAAAATGTCCTTGGTGAGGGTGGATATGGAGTTGTTTATCGGGGAAATTTGATCAATGGGTCTCCAGTGGCAGTTAAGAAGATACTGAATAACGTGTGAGTTCATGATTATACCATTCAATTGCATAACTTTATTAATTAGTTTGTTCTTTTTCATTAATTTGAACTTCCTGACTTCATCCCATTAGGGGCCAGGCAGAGAAAGAATTCAGAGTGGAAGTTGAAGCCATTGGCCATGTCCGCCACAAGAATTTGGTTCGTCTTCTAGGGTATTGTATTGAAGGAATACACAGGTACCGTTTTCTTCAATTTCTGTTTTCCTAGGCCTTTGGATTGCAACCTTTCAATGATCTATTTTAATTAGAAATTGACTGAGATCTTTATAGGAGAAACCGAAAAGATAGTCTTTTTTCATCATTTAGATATTTCACTGCTCTGCAAATACCAAACTATTTCTTCTCATTTTTTATAACTATAATAACAGGATGTTGGTTTATGAGTATGTCAACAATGGAAATTTAGAACAGTGGCTTCATGGAGCTATGCGTCATCATGGATATCTTACTTGGGAGGCCCGTATGAAGGTTCTTCTTGGCACAGCTAAGGCGTAAGTCAATTATTTTACAACCTTTTTTCAGTTCTCTAGTTCTTGGTTTGACGTCATATACTTGATGCAGTCTTGCCTATCTGCATGAGGCTATTGAGCCTAAAGTGGTTCACCGGGACATTAAATCAAGCAATATATTGATTGACGATGACTTCAATGCAAAAGTTTCTGATTTTGGCTTGGCTAAGTTGCTGGGTGCTGGGAAAAGTCATGTCACAACTCGAGTTATGGGGACATTTGGGTAAGCATGTTTTCAAATTTGGGACAGAACCAGCATTGGTATTCTTTGGCTTATCTTGCCTCTCACCTTAATGTTTCTTATTACATGTTCATAGAGGAGTCATTATCCCATAACTTTATTTTTCTTCTCAAACTTTGACAGATATGTGGCTCCGGAGTATGCAAATACTGGTCTATTGAATGAGAAAAGTGATGTTTATAGCTTTGGGGTTCTGCTTTTGGAAGCAATAACTGGTAGAGACCCTGTGGACCACGGTCGTCCTGCACATGAGGTATACATCAATTATTCTGAAAATCTAGTTTTCAAAATACAGTTATTCAACCATAGTCAATAAATTAATGCAACTTAAATTGAATATGTTAATTACTCTATGCTGCTCAAGTTTCAGTTGGTATCTTATGATTTGGGTGGCATCTATTATGACCGTAACTTGCTTTTACAATGTAGATTAACTTGACACTTAGAAATTGATTGGGATTTCTTCTGATATACTTGTTTGCTAGATTTATAGGTCAGTCAGTAGTTCTACCTGATGTAATCTACCTGATAATATTGAAAGAGTTTGAAAATTTTATCCTTTAAACAGTATGATCAAACTTATAGTTAATTAAACCAAATAGATTTCTAACTAACAAGAAGGATTGGTGTATCTGTTATGCATGAAATTTAATTTTAATGATATAATCTAGACCCCGATACTATTTAAGATACTTGTACCGTTGTATATTATCCCATATCTTATCCCCTTCATAGTTTCTTGCTTCTATCAGTTGCTACAAGGAGATATATTTCAATTACGCATGAGGTTTACCACTTCAATTTGACTCACTACCCTATTGCCCCTAGCCCGCTACCTAGGGCCTGCCCCTTTCTAGATGCGTTGTGCATGTGTGTAGTACAGGGCTGATTTTATGTTGCAATTGTGTCTCCCCTTCTCTCTGTGTGTTATCCTAATTGCTGAAATCTCGACCAAATAGAATTATTTTGAAATAATAATAAAGTCAGTCAATCTTTTTTACTGTAGCAATTTTCCAACTTTTTATCCCAGCTCCAAGTTGCCTTCATTGTAAATGGAAGATTTGTTCAATTGATTGGCCATGCATTTTCTGCCTTGTTAGCTGCAGATAAGATAATTTTTACAAACTAGATATAATTGAAAATCTACACCAAAGGAAAAACAAACTAAAGAAGCTGTATTTCGATGAGTTGGGTCTCCTACGGCTACACATTGTTCTCTTGTGAGTAATTAACTAAGAACTGATCAATTTCAGATTGTTTCAAATTGTACCCTTAGTGATTTTGATTGCTGGACGTCATTTATTTCAATGTGTTTATTTTCCTAGCTAAAACAATTATTTATTGAACGCCAGTTGGAGGGTAAGGAAAATATTGTTTTGCATTCATGTATCTTCCCTATTAGCTTTCATACTGTTTTAATGATTTGTGTATATGCTTTTTATTGTTGCTTCCATTAGTGAATAAACTTATGTGATTTCACGTCATGAATAAGAAAATCAATATCTCCACTTTATTGAGATAAGTAAGACCTTTTTCCTTTTTCGTGAAAGTTTCAAAATCAGTATATGGGTCCATGATGTTTCCATTCCTATTGAAGTTTCTTTTTGGTTTATTAAAGTGCATTATTGAGAAGCAAATGTCTATTATCAATTAAATTACAACTTCTGTATTACATCATTATGCCTTGAGCTTGAAGATATATCAGACGGATTGATAGTTTGAACTTCTGTTTGTTTTTTAATTTTCTTGCATCTGTTTGGAATCTGTTGCTCTTTTATGAACATTTTCCGGAAGTTATTTAACATGAAATCATCTTTAGGTAAATTTGGTCGATTGGCTGAAGATGATGGTTGGAAGCAGGAGGTCAGAGGAAGTGGTGGACCCAAATATTGAGGTAAGGCCATCGACAAGAGCTCTAAAGCGTTCCCTTTTGACAGCATTACGGTGCGTTGATCCAGATTCAGAAAAAAGACCCAAAATGAGCCAAGTTGTGCGCATGCTTGAGTCCGAGGAATATCCTATAGTAAGAGAGGTCAAATTTTCTAACTCAAATTTACATAAGCTGATTAAAACTATATTAATGAACCGTTGTTTTTACTTTTTACTCACTTCAATAATTTTATGAAGCATAACCTCATTCTATTCTCTTCATCTTAATCATGGTTCCTTGTATTCAGCTCTTTCCAATTGAGCCTTTGCTGAGGATTTTGTTTTGCTGAATTTGTATGAAACTCATCCTTTTTCAGGATCGAAGACACCGAAGAACTCAGGGAGGCACCAGTATGGAGATTGAATCCCAGAAAGAAAATTCTGACACAGACCGGAGTGATTATCCGGGTTCAAGGTCGGAGAGCAAGCGGACATAACTGGAACAAACAAATCATTTTTCAGAATTGGAGGGATTTAAAATTCGACATGGAGGGGGGGGGGGGATTAATTACAAAATTTTTTCTACTCTTTAAATTCTTGAGTTTGCTTTTCATATTAGTTGTCAATATCTAGGGAATGGGGGGCCTGGAGAGGGATATGTTACTTTATTCTTTCCTTTTTTCTACTTTTTTAAAATTTTCCTTTAATTTGTAGATGGAGAGCCTGATTTGTTTGTGTATGAAAGTAATGGTGTTTTGTGAAAGAACCCATATGATTTGGGGTGTGTACAGCATTAAGTAGCTAACTCTTCAAGACTGTTTGTTGAAGAAAACAAAACAAAAGAGCCATGCATAATGCTTTGAATGGCGCATGCTTGTGATGAGAAGACAGTTGGCTTGAGAATTGAGTAGCCAACTTTGTGGGACCAAATTCCAAATTTATAAATTTATGGCTATTTATGCTTTAATGTTTCCAGCTAGCAAATAGCTGTCAAGTACCAAATTGGTTTGCATAGCTGTAAAGCTTAACACAAGAAGATAACCTAAAACACAACTACATGAAGCATAATAAATCAAAGAGAAAACTCATTTGAATAACAAGTACAATTAGCATCTAAGTGAGGCCTCATCGAATGGTTGAAGGGATCCTAAATCCAACAATAGAGCATAATTTAAGGGAAATTTGGGCTTCATCTAATGTTTGAAGAGAAAGTTACTTATTTTCACAAAAACAAATCCATTAGGGAAAATTACCAACCAGTCCTTTCTGAAGGCATTCTAAAATTAATTATATGGTAGGGTTATTTACACTCTAAAATTAGTTTGAACATTCTTAATTTAATAAAATTATTTTTAGGATATAAACCTGTGATTAATTATTATTATTATTATTGATCCATTCATTAGAGAATGTATAAAGCTGATTAGAAATTCTGATTAAAAAAAAAGTGCTTTGAGCTCCCTTCTTAACTCCTTTGCAGATTTGGCCCATCTCACATCCAAAAATTAGTGAAACACCCACAAATTTTTAGTTGTAAAAGGGGTTTAAAAAGATAACAGTAGGGGTATATCTATAGTAAACATCAACTTCTTTTAACACCACCTTTTTCTTTAACATGAATGTAAATCAATAAAGTCATATCAGACTTTTTAATCAATTTACAATCAATAATCTGTTTCAGCAAATAGTTGGATAAATTAGTGAGAAAAAAAAATGACGAATATGGATGAACTTGTGCACTGAAATATCTTCCATCGATACCTCCACTCAATATGAACATAATCAAATAGAGTTCTAATAAAGATTTTTTAACATCCTTCAATACTGGGTTCGGCTTTTCCGGTTGATACTTGATACAGTGATTGGTACGTTGCGACTAGTGATTCAAAACCTATAATTTTCTAAATATGAAGCTTTAGGATTACAAATCTATGAGGAAAATAACTAAGACAATTAACACTATAAATCCAGATTTGGATGGCAAAAAAATAAAAATGAAAGATCAGAAATCTAGGTTTGAGAGTAGAAAAATCACCACATAACTGAATTTGTGGTGAAGTTTACGTTTACACAGGAAATGATAACATATAACTCTTTAATAATACGTTTGATTATACTAAAAGCGTGGTGAGCTTGGCGAGAGTAAAATTTTTTGCCAATAAAATTTACCATACAAGTAAAAACAACATTTTTTTTTTAAAATACGGATGAATGGGCAAGATCTAAGCAGATCTCAATAAATTCAAAAATTAATTTTTTTTTAAAATTGAACAATTCTTCTTTTAAAAAATATGAGGGTGAGTAAGCCCAAATTAAATTTTTAGCCTCAACTTCTCTTAGATTTGAACTCAAAGATGTAAAAAGCAGGTCCGATTATACTTTATTTCTTACCCTAGATTGAATATAATATAACGATGTAGGGATCCATAAATCAACATAGTATTTATTTAAATATGTTGGAATGAGCCATTCTCATAATGACAATAGATAGAATTCTATTACGATCTTGTACGTTATAGAATGAACTTATAATCATAGAATCGACTGAATCATCAAATTATAGATTATAAGTTCATAATTCTAATTCATTTCTATTTTTCTTTAGAATTAATTATCTACTAATTCTATGATTCCAATCGGTGAGAGAGATCTTGAACTAAAAAATTGATTTTAAAAATTAACTAGAAGCTAAAAAAGGGTATCATGGGCAATTGCAATTATCGGCTTAGGGCCAATTAAAAAAAAAATATTTACTTGCAAATTACTAGGCCAAGCAGCCTTGAAGCAAATAATAATAATAATAAAAATAAATAAATAAATATTGATTTTTTTTTTAAATAACAACTTGCTCTATGAGGGATCTCCTTGGCTTTTTTCATATCATTATCTACCACTCCACTAGGTATAGCTTCTCCAATCTTGTAATCGTCAATCCAAACCTGTAATTTCTCATACATGAAGAAGCTCTGAGACTCAAGATAGATCTACGAGGAAAATAGATATTTCCATAATAAAACAATAAAAAAAGACAATAATCACTACATGTTGGAGAAAGAACAGCCGTGCATATTAAATTTAGGTGGATAAAAGTATCTTGATTCCAGAGAAGAAAAATTACCACACAATTAAATCTTTTACATAAAGAAAGGATAATCAGGAGTATTTAACACCACATTTGATTATATTAATAGTGTAGGAATCATAATTATTCATATTGATTACCAACTAAAATAAAAATGAGAATTAGAATGGATTTAGTAGGCCCACCTCAGTATGGGATTAAGAAATGAAAACTTGATTTTGCTTAATGGGCTGGGAATTAAGTTTATAGTTTCAGAACTGACATTTTTGCACTTAAAACTAAATTTTCTAATTCTCATTTCGTCCTTGACTTAAACAATAAAAAAAATAAAAAAAATGAATGAAAATAAAATCCAACGAAAATCGGACCCAAATCTGAGATTGGTCTCAAACAAATTTGAACTAGCAGCAGTGGCATGCAATCACGTTGTGCGCAAGCACTTGTCGAAATTGCATTGTCGTCGCCACGCGACGTTCATCAGCTGTTCATCGATCTCGTTGAGCCAACAGCAGCTATTGCGTCACAAATTAACATCAATGCCGTAGCAACAGCTCATGGATATCGTCACTGCCATTGCTAATCGCTGCTGCTGCTGCTGATGATGATGATGATGATGGTTTGTTGCTATTGTTGATTGCCGATTATTATTATTATTATTGTTGTTGTTCTTTTTGTTATTATTATTATTATTATTATAATAATAAGTATTAGCAATAATTTTTTGAATAATTATTATTATTATTATAAATAATAATGACAATGATTAACTAAAGACATTTTAATAACTTGACCCAATATTATTATAATAATAAGTATTAGCAATAATTTTTTGCATAATAATTATTATTATTGTAAATAATAATGACAATGATTAACTAAAGACATTTTAATAACTTGACCCAATTCATTCTGATTCTAATATAAAGTAAACACATTAATAGTAATACAATTTATTTTGAACCAATTACTACCGTTTAAATAAATAACTTATTCGAATTCTCATTTTAATTTATTCCAATTTCAGTCTATTCTAATTTTAATCCATTTTAATTATTAATTGATAAACATAGCATAAAAAAATGTGGGTTCTAAATTAAGCCAAAAATAAAACTCTTTAACAATAATTTTTTATCATCCAAGTAAACAAAAATTTGAGGAAAAAAAAATCTTCATAAATGGAAGCAGATTCCTATAGTTTCACGAGTCAGAAATTTTTTCTTCTTAAAAAATTGAGCAAATCGATGTCAAGGTATTAACTATTAAGCTATTAGATCCTGAACTAACTTCTTTATATACTTAATTATGTTCGGCATCGTGTTTGACTTCCCTTTGATTTGAAACTCAATTTTTTTTTTGAAGTAAAATATCTCTTCCTTAATGGCTAATGTTTTTTTTTCTTTAATGTGCACTCCACTCTCTGTTCTTTGTTTATTTATTCATTTTGTTTGGGAGCTTATACTTCCAACGCCTCATTATTTTAAAATTAAAAAGATTTTTTTCGATCTGCTTAAAAGTAAAAGGATTGAGATGAGATTATATGTCAGAGTTTTTACCACATATCAAGTGATATATAAAATAATCTAACCTCTTATAAAGAAAAATGAATTTTCTTTTCACATGGAAAATTTTAGAGACCAAAATTTAAGGTTAAGTCATTATTATTGTTGGGTGGTTATTATTATTAGTAATAATCAATATTATATAATAATTTTTTACAATCTCAACTTGAGTTAAAAGGTTAAATTAATATTTTAATAAATTTCTTAGATAAAATTTTTATGAAATCCTCTAATATAATTTTAATCCTCTAATATAATTTTATAGTCCTATTTGTATTGTAAATTAATAACTTACTAACATTAAAAATGTAATTAAATATAACGTTTTATTAAATAAAATATGGTTTTATTGTTATTTTTTAATTAAATTGAAATCTAATTAAATTTCATGCCTAAATTTTCTTCCTGCGTATAAAATTTTGGAGCTTTTTTGAATTACAACAAATTTTAGATTTATTTCTTGGAAGATTTAAATTTTATAAAATATAATAATTTAATTCAAGTTAATTTTTTTTAAAATTGTTTACAAGATAACCTCAATTAATTTACTGATATTATACTGTAATGAACAAGGATTAATCCTAATTGGTATTTCTCAAATACGTTGAACTATTTTCACTTAATTATTTTGCTTAGAATTTTCCTACAAATTTTGAGTTATCTCCTGCAATTTAAATAATCACCATTCCATTGCATAAGCGAAATTTTTTTAACTCATTATGTTTTCAGGATTTGAAATATTGGTTATAACCACTCAGGATTTGATCATTTTGTAAGGAAGGTCTTGCTATTAACGTTAGGTAATATTTTCTTTAAAAAAATTAAAGTTTAATCATTTTTTTCTTCTCGGAGTTTTTTTTTTTATATTTAGAGTCATGGGGGTTTGTTAATTTAATTTAATTTTTGCAGAAAATATATGAGGAGATCCAGCTTTTACTGCACTCTAAAATAAGTTCTTCTTCTTATTTTAATATCTTTTTTCATTTTTTTTTTGTATTTTTTACTCTCTTATTGTGTAAAGGAAACAATGAATCTAAATAATCATGGCTCGGCGCAAGTGCTATTTATGTGACTAAAGGAAATGATGAGAACTTAGAACGAATCATAATGCTATGAAGTTTTTACATTACGTTCTGTTAGTTGTGAATGGTAGATGCCATTTTCTCCAAGGTTTTTACATTTTTTTTTATTTTAATTAGGCAATTTGTTCTTTTATTATTATAAGGTTAAAATAGTCTTTTCATTAATTTGTTAATCCAGCACTTCAGATGTTTATAGCTTGTCCTACGGACTATGCAGAACTTATGCAAACATTGCATGAGGGATGTAAGTAATCATTTTGACAAACTTCTGGTTTATTTGTGTTTTAGTTAATTTTGTCATTTGGGTTTATGGATGTGATTTCACTGTCATTGACAAATATGATCTTGGCCGTTAATGTGGTTATTTGTCATCTTGAGTGCATTTCCTGCACTCGGTAAAAATTTCAGTGTCATTGTCTTGACTTCCTGTCAGTTGTCTTGCCATCATGTAATTGTTGCCATCACCCTGTTCTGATGATTACCAAGAAGTTTGTGATACAGAAGCTTATTTGAATTTCAGCCTAATGAATAAGACACAACATTATTATTATTATTATTATTATTATTATTATTATTATTTTGAGGCCATTGTGAAACCATATGGAATAAGTAACATAGGAATTACTCTATCTCTTAATTGTTGCATGTACACTGGATTTGAGCAGGTTTATTGGAGCAATTTTAGCTGTTATATGTGACTTTGGCATGTGATCTTACTTGTTTAACTTTTTATTTCTGTTTTTGGGACCAATGAAACAGAATTATTTATTGCATATTATCATTGACTTTGAGCTTATAGAGATGGGCAAGATTGGAAGTATTGCTTCTCTGAATAGCAGATTTGAGTCCAAAATATTGGCGTACATGACGAATTGCTGATCTGTACTCGGACAGATTGTCAATTTTTTAATACATTGTTTGAAGTATTGTGTAGATTGATATCTATTAAGCTTATGCATGCTTCTGGGTTGTGTCCTTATGAATAATATCTTATCTTGTATTATGATTATTTTATTGCCATTAGTCTCTTTCTTTGAAGTTGGAGATTGTCCCTGAAATCTTGTGCCCCTATGTTTTTGATGTCTTGATCCATTTCAACAAACAAAAGATTCTGCAGCTATATAGGTTGCTGTGCAGGAACGTAAAATGTTGCATACTTGACCTGGAAATGGAGGTCTTATATATTTGAAAAGCATCTATTGTTGCGTCCAATGAAATAATGCTAGATATTGTTGGGAATAAACAAAGGCCTTAATTAAATTGATATAGGTTTAACAATGAATATTGACCTTGGTTTATTTTATTGGAGGTAAGCATTGAACGAATAACGAAGTCACAACCTGCATTGCATCTTGAAATTAGAGCTGCAGAATTTTTATTGTAATCTTATGAATGAAATTGATTAACGACTTTCACATCTCTCTTTCTCTGTTCAACGTACTCACACTTTATATGTTCAAATTTGTGTGCAAGTCTCTAGATTCTCTTTCTCACTCGCAGCACCATAGTTGTTCTATTTTCAACTGCATTGTCAACTTCCCCATGTTTAGGTGCAAGAATGAGACATTACCTTACTTCCATCTCATAATGTATTTTAAGCAAGAGCTTGCATATGTGTATATGTATAAAAATCTCCCCCAGTCTTTTAGTTTTTAAAGTGTGAAGCACGCTAAACTGTTAAGGATGGCTCAGATGATTGGTACTGATGAGATAGAGTCTGTAAGAATTGAGTTGGCAGAGATAGGAAGAAGCCTGAGATCGTCATTCCGGCTTCCGACCTCCAGTTACAGAAGCAGCTCAGCAATAAGCTCAAGGAAGGAGGATACTGATGTTGAACATGCTTTGCTGTGGGCTGAAATCGAGAGATTACCTACTTATGACCGGCTGAAAGCATCTTTGTTTGATGTAAACGGTCATGGAAACCTGGTTGATAATCAAGGAAAACTGGTGATTGATGTTACCAAGCTTGGAGCACTTGAACGGCATGTGTTCATTGAGAAGCTTATCAAACACATTGAGCATGACAACCTTCAGCTATTGCGGAAAATCAGAAAAAGAGTGGACAAGTAAGCCTTATATAACTAACTAAATGTATGAATCTTTCTGCAAGAGTGTGCAAAATTATGCAGAGACATAGATCCAGAAATATTGTCAACTTGTTTTCATAGTTGTAGACATTTAATTCTGCATTCTGTACATATTTACTCTATATATACACAATGATGAAGAATCATCTAACATCAATGAATCACATCATAAGTTTTCTCTGCATAGAGTTTTGTTTTACTTTCCAATCTAAGGTGCTTTGGTCCTAAATTTTTCTTCTTGTTTCTGTCTGCAAAGACATAAATGCATCATTTTGTTGGATAACCTGAATTCAATTCTGTAGAATTGGCATAAAGTTGCCCACTATAGAGGTGAGATACAAGAATTTGTGCGTGGAAGCCAAGTGTGAGGTTGTTCATGGAAAGCCACTCCCGACCCTTTGGAATTCTTTTAAAGGCATGATTTCTGTAAGTATCTTCATCTTCAGAAAGTACTTACCAAAATTTTTGTCTTTATTTAAGGGTTGAATATATTAGCCAAATGCATATACAGATAACATCCGATAATATCAAATATTTGCTATGTAAATCAGACTCAGAATATTGAGTCCATATCTCATTACCAACGTCTAAAGGTCTTTTTCACTGTAGCTTACTAGTCTTAGAAATGATTTGGTTCTAGTTTGATACTAGTTGATCCTTGCTTTACAGGTCTTACCAAAGCTTTCAGGTTACAAGTCTCTTGAAGCAAAGATAAACATTCTTAATCATGTCAGCGGCATCTTGAAACCCGGAAGGTACAGTGCACGAGAGAATATATATCACTCAACTCAACTCAATTCATTAACCGAAAAGCCTTTTAGGGTCAACCTTGCTGATCGTTTTACCACTCTACGTCTCCTGGATATATTTTGCCAAACTATAGCTGATGATATCTTTTTAAGTTCTGTTTTTTCTTGTGCTTTGCTGTTTGCGTGCATTTACCTTGTGTGTAAGTTATATCCTAATTATGGAAGCTATATAATCTTTGATGGCTGTGCATTATTTAGCAGAATCGCTAATTAATTACTCCTGAAATTTTCCTTCCAAAGCCTTGCAGTGATTGTGGATTTTGGTCAGCTAGTCATTTGTAATGCCTATCAATCTTTGTTGTGACTTTATTCGAGTTGATATGTACATTAGTGAATTTTCAGGGAAATTTGAAGGCTGTTGGCAATATGATAAGAAACATGTGCTTAATCAAGTAAGCTTGAATTTATTGCAGGATGACTCTTCTGCTTGGCCCTCCTGGATGTGGAAAGAGCACCTTTTTACAAGCTCTCTCAGGAAATCTTGATCCATCCCTTAAGGTTCCAAACTTTCTTCATGCTTCGTCATGCTTATTTACCTTTGATAATATATTCAAGATGAAATGCAAACCAGCTTGAATTTGTAACTTAAAATTTAATCCCCAGAAAATTATGGTATAGAAGAAAAGCTCAAGACAACAGTAGGACAGATTTTGATTATAATTAGGAAGTTCAATGGCACTCTGTCTTATGTTTGGCTTTGAAGAGATATATTGATTTGCATGACCCAATTGATCCGGTAATATCTTTTTTTTTTTTTTCCTCCAAAAGGTCACTGGGGAAGTTTCATATAATGGATACAAGCTGGAAGACTTTGTCCCCCAGAAAACTTCAGCTTATATAAGCCAAAATGACCTTCATATAGCTGAAATGACAGTGAGGGAAACTGTTGACTTTTCTGCCCGTTGTCAGGGTGTTGGAAGCCGAGAAGGTATTTGTTTCTTGAGCTTATTTTATTGATATTGCACTTGTGGCCACTTTATCAATGCTAAAAAATAAATGATAACTAAATTAATATGTATGTTCTGCCTATGCAGAGACTATGATGGAGGTCAGTAGAAGGGAGAAGGAGGCAGGAATTGTTCCTGATCCAGATATAGACACGTACATGAAGGTCTTTTATATCCTGGCATACTTTTTGTCCATTTTTTGAATCCAATTGATAGAGCCAAATTATAAGAATTATACCTGACATTGAATGAATCGGTGCTAAAGATCTTTCTGTGCTGTATAGTTGTGTGTGCCATTTGATGTTGATATAGATCACTGTATTAATGACAATTTTTGTTGTAACAGGCAATTTCTGTCAAAGGAGTAAAAAGAACCCTTCAAACAGATTACATATTAAAAGTAATTCTCTTTTTCCAAGCTGTAAACTATAGTTCTTTTAGTCGATCTGTATCTATGCAAATGCTTTATCAGTTCATATGTCCATTGTCTCCGCGACCTTTCAGATCCTTGGACTTGATGTCTGTGCTGACACAATGGTGGGAAACGCCATGAGAAGAGGTATCTCTGGAGGTCAGAAAAAGAGACTTACTACAGGTAATTTTAATTCAGATGTTTATACGTTCAACAGATTATCATCCACTTGGGATAACATATTGACTTGGAAGAGCTATAATGAATATTTTAACGGACTACTAAGGATAAGTTTTCCATTGAATCTGTAGGGGAGATGATTGTTGGACCAACAAAAGCACTATTTATGGATGAAATAACAAATGGTTTAGATAGTTCCACCGCATATCAGATCATTGCTTGTATTCAGCAGCTGGTGCATATAACAGATTCTACTGCATTGATTTCACTTCTTCAACCAGCACCAGAAACCTTTGATCTGTTTGACGACATCATTTTAATGGCTGAAGGAAAGATTGTGTATCATGGACCCCAGGATCATGTCCTAGCCTTTTTTGAGGATTGTGGCTTTAGGTGTCCTGAGAGGAAAGGGGTTTCTGACTTCCTACAGGAGGTAAGTCCATCGCAGCTTAGAATGTTCTCATTTCATGCTGAAATTTTAGTACTTCATAATTTGATCTGCTATATTTCAGGTTTTGTCCAGAAAAGATCAAGCACAATACTGGCTCCATACTGAACTTCCCTACAGTTACTTTTCAGTAGATATGTTCTCTAAGAAATTCAAGGAATCTCCTCTTGTTAAAAAGCTTGATGAAGAACTTTTAGTGCCATATGATAAATCAAAAAGTCACAAGAATGCAATTTCCTTTAGTATATATTCTCTTTCTAGATGGGAGCTATTCAAGGCTTGCATGTCAAGGGAACTTCTTCTCATGAGGAGAAATTCTTTTGTCTATGTATTCAAGACAACTCAGGTTAGCAATGTTTTTAAGTTTCAGTTTATCTCATATGCTTAAATTAGATTGTGTAAGGAATACGAAATTGAAATATGTGTGGAATCTTTTTGTGACAGCTTATTATGCTCGCAACCATGGCAATGACTGTTTTTCTGAGAACTCGAATGGAGATTGACGTTTTTCATGGGAATTACTACATGGGTTCCTTATACTTCTCACTCGTTGTTCTTCTTGTTGATGGCATGCCTGAGTTGTCTATGACGATTCAAAGACTTGAAGTTTTCTATAAACAGCAGGAGTTGTGCTTTTACCCAGCTTGGGCGTATGCAATTCCAGCCACTATTTTGAAAGTTCCTCTTTCTTTAGTTGCATCTCTGGCCTGGACATGTCTTACTTATTATGTCATTGGATACAGTCCAGAGGTCTGGAGGTGAGTTTCATTTGAGAAGGCAGAAAGCTTTGTGTGTATTGGTGCATTAAATCTTCTAACGAAGAATAGTTCCTGCGTTCTGCTTGTTATATGTTATAGAATAGAAACGAGTTGTTGAGTTTCGTTTTCACTGATTACTACATATTGAGCTTTTAGGATTTGCTTAACTTTTTCCAAAAAGGCACGCTCAAAGTGAGTAACATAAAGAAAAGAAAAGTAATTACTCATATAGGATTTACTTATATCCACTCTTTGAAAATGATGGCGCAAGCCTGCCATTTTGTTTTGGGTTAGACCTGAGATTCTGAAATTTAATTTCTGTGCTTTTTAGGTTCTTCCGTCAGTTCATTCTTCTTTTTGCCTCGCACTTTACATCAATATCCATGTTCCGATTTATGGCATCAGTCTTCCAGACTGAGTTTGCTGCTATGACAGCTGGAAGTGTTGTGATACTGTTTGTGTTTTTATTTGGGGGCTTCGTTATTTCACGACGTAAGGCAATTTATACCTTCTCCAATTTGATTTTAGAATCATCAACCAAAAAATGGTTAAACTTATGGTGACTAGTGGTTGCAGCCTCGATGCCAGCGTGGTTGAAGTGGGGTTTTTGGATATCTCCTGTTACATACGGGGAGATAGGTCTCTCTGTAAATGAATTTCTTGCTCCTCGGTGGCAAAAGGTGCGTCTTAGAGCATAATTGTGTGGTTAATCTAATTAGTACTACAACTTTGTCGAGAATGAAGTAATTGGTTCCTGAAATTATTTTGCTGTGCGCTTCTTATTATGTTGTAGATGCTGCCCACAAACACTACAATAGGGCAAGAAATACTTGAAAGCCGTGGACTAAACTTTGATGGATTTATTTTCTGGATATCACTTGGTGCGTTGTTTGGCATTGCCTTCCTGCTTAACATTGGCTTTACGTTGGCCTTAACTTTCTTAAAGTGTAAGTTCATCTTTGTAGTAATCCTGTCTCAACTTTAGATAAATCATGTTTGTGTACCTAATTTGATACAAATACAGCTTCTGGGTCATCTCGTGTTATGATTTCGCATGAAAAGTTATCCAAGATGCAAGAAAGTGAAGATTCCAGTTATGGTGAACCTGTGAAAGAGAATTCTAGGAGAACTCCTATGACTAATAAAGAATCTTATAAAGGTTAACGCCATTTCTACTTTGTACTTTCTTTTTCATTTTAATGTTTTACGTGCTTCATAATTTGAACTGATTCCTTATCTTAATCAATAGGCAGGATGATCTTACCTTTTGAGCCCTTAACAGTAGCATTTCAGGATCTGAAATACTATGTTGACACCCCTTTGGTAATCTTGTTATCTATTCTTTTGATCACAATCTTAGACAATGCAGTATATTTAGAGGCATTCGAACAGCTTCTATACTTTTTTACTTAATTTGCCTCCTTGAATTTTAGGAAATGAGAGAACGGGGATTTGCTGACAAGAAACTTCGACTGCTTTATGATGTTATGGGTTCATTAAGGCCAGGTGTTCTAACAGCATTAATGGGCGTTAGTGGAGCTGGAAAAACAACTCTGATGGATGTTCTGGCCGGAAGAAAAACAAGTGGCTATATTGAGGGGGAAATAAAAATTGGTGGGTATCCTAAGGTTCAAGAAACATTTGCTAGAGTTTCAGGTTATTGTGAGCAAACAGACATACATTCTCCTAATATCACTGTCGAAGAATCTGTAATTTTTTCTGCTTGGCTACGTCTTGCTCCTGAGATCAACTCAAAAACTAAAGCTGTAAGATTCTACAGTTCTGATATTCACTGATTACTTTAGCTTTCAGAAACTGTATATTAACACTCAACACTTCTATGGCATGTTCCGACAGGAATTTGTGAATGAAGTACTTGAGACCATTGAGCTTGACGCAATTAAGGATTCCTTAGTTGGCATACCTGGTGTTAATGGTCTATCAACTGAGCAACGTAAGCGGCTTACTATAGCCGTTGAACTTGTTGCCAATCCTTCTATAATTTTTATGGATGAACCTACAACTGGTCTTGACGCACGAGCAGCAGCAATTGTCATGCGAGCTGTGAAGAATATAGTTAATACAGGAAGAACAATAGTTTGCACTATCCACCAACCAAGTATTGATATATTTGAAGCATTTGATGAGGTAAATCAATTTTAACTTTGTTTTAGTTTATAAATGTAAAACTAGAATTTGATTCTGAAACTTTGATGCTGGTTTCATTCTGGCAATACTTTTATACTCGATGGTTAAGCTTTGGCATATCAAGTTGCTTTTGCTAATTGATAAAGAGACATAGCTTAGCTTGAACAATCAAATTACTATTATTTTGATGAATTGTTACAAACATTTTTATCTGGGTTTTCAGCTGATCCTTTTGAAAACTGGTGGACGCATCATCTACTGTGGGCCATTAGGAAAGCATTCAAGTCAAGTCATAGAATATTTTGAGGTCAGTTACATTTGTTTACAATCAAAATACTGACAACCACAATATGCTTGTTCTTCATTTTCTTGTCAGTTCTTGCAAAAATTCTTTTGCAAAACAATTGACTAATCAACATTTAGTGACAGGGTATCTCTGGAGTGCCAAAGATTAGAAATAATTATAACCCAGCAACATGGGTAATAGAGGTCACTTCCACATCTGCTGAAGCTGAACTTTGTGTAGATTTTGCTCAAATATATAGGGAATCTGTTTTATATGAGTAAGTTGACTTATAAAAGTCTAGATTTTATTATTGTAGTTTTGAAATGTGCTACTGCCTCAAAGTTTATATTTAGTCTGGAGAAGGCTCGCCCTAGACTAGTTAATTAATTGTTATGCTCATAAACATCACAGTAGGATTTAAACGATCAATTGGCCTATATATATATATATATATCAAATATGTTGCTTTTTATTAGAGAACATATTATACTTGACAACAATTGCTTATGATCTTTTTTTTTGTGTTTCATGATGTTGCGCTGCTTGTAGGAACAACAGAGAGCTTGTAAAGCAGTTGAATACTCCGCCTCCAGGTTCAAAAGATTTGCATTTTCCAACCCGCTTTTCACGCAATTTCTGGGGGCAATTTAAATCTTGCTTGTGGAAACTGCATTTGTCTTATTGGAGAAGTCCTTCATACAATTTAATGCGTATCATGCACACGGCTACCGCTTCTTTACTTTTTGGCGTACTTTTTTGGGACCATGGACAGAAATTGTAAGTGCATTACTAATTATATATTTACCAAAGGAAAAAGAATTATTTTATGTTAAATTGTGCAAGGGGTTATCTGCATTTTGGTTTTTTAAAAATATTTTATTGTAGACCTTGCACCTTCTGAAAGTCTATCGGGCACTTTCAATCAAAATTTCTGCTTTGTATTTCTAGCTCCTCTATCTGGCTTTAGAAGGTCATTTAGCTTCATATATTTAGTGATAACATCACATTGTTTTTTGGTGCACAAATTTATTGGGAAGCTTTTTGATACACAAATTTACGCATTGATACTATCCCATTACATTGTTTCTAAATAAATTTAAAAGTACTTATTGAGTAGTGACCATCAACACATGTGCTCTACTTTCATTTGTTTTTGTAGGATGAAATTATTAGTTTGCAAGCACCTAACATCTATTTATTTTTCCCTTAAATCTGCCAGAGATAACCAGCAAGATTTATTCAATATTGTGGGTTCATCATACTTGGCTGTGGTATTCTTGGGGATAAACAATTGTTCATCAGTTATACCAAATGTGGCGAGGGAGAGAACTGTTATGTATCGAGAAGGATTTGCAGGAATGTACTCTCCATGGGCTTATGCACTTGCGCAGGTACATATGAACTTTATTCTATGTTGACTTTGTGTTCAAGAAATCACAAATAGAATCTTGTAATGTGTTCTTTACATTGAAATGTTTCTTATTCAGATATGCATACCGATTTTGCAGGTGACAGTTGAGATTCCTTATTTACTTATTCAAGCACTTTCATATGTGATCATCGGTTATCCAATGATTGGTTATTGTTGGTCAGCATATAAGCTTTTCTGGAATTTCTATGGGATGTTTTGTACAATGATGTTTTACAATTATCTGGGAATGCTACTAGTGTCGTTGACACCAAATTCCATGATTGCTTCAATTCTATCCTCAGTTTGCTACACATCATTTAACCTTTTCGCTGGATTTTTGATTCCCGGACCGGTAAGCCTCTAAACTCTACCATAGACACTATGTTAATATTTATGTGTATCTATGAGTGTATATATAATTAGCAAAATGTTTTGAATATTTATTTTGAATCTTTGATATTTAACTTTCTGCAGAAAATTCCTAAATGGTGGATTTGGATGTATTATATGATGCCTACCTCTTGGGCACTAAATGCTATGGTTACTTCACAATATGGAGATATTGACAAGGAAATGATTGTATTTGGTGAAACAAAGAAATTGTCCTCCTTCATAGAAGATTATTTTGGGTTTCACCATGATCGCTTGCCTATTACGGCTGCTGTTCTTATCATCTATCCTCTTGTTCTTGCTTTTCTTTTTGCATTTTGTATAGAAAGATTGAACTTTCTCAGAAGGTAAAATATATTTTTGGTGGGGATGTAATGTTGCAATGTATACTGCCTAGAACTAGAGTATATACATTTTCAATCTATATGTACTCTTGATCAATAATGTAGTTAATAGTTGACTGCATAATTGATGTACACAGTTTAGCTATTCTTCAAGCTGATCAAATTAGAATATCATCCTCTTGAATTTCTAAAATTGCCCAAAAGGTCTCTTCAGAGCTGCTTTCATTGCCCTTTGTCAAATTTACAACATTTTCTCAGCATCCGACTCAATCATCATCAAAGGCAATAGCAACTTGAACTTCAAATCTGATTGCTTCTGCTTCTGCAATCTCAACATCACCATTAGAGCTTGAGTATTGTATTGTGCCAGACTTGTATTCAACCCCCCGGAAGTGTAACAACTGCCCCTAGACCTGCCAAGTTCGTTTCACTCGCTAAGAGCTGCATGTGCATTTAGCTTTTACTAATTTTCTGGAGGGGTAATCTAAATTGACTTCTTAGGCCTGTTTGAGACTGCAGTTTAAATGTTAAAAGTTGCTTATTTCATAAATTTTAATAAAAGTAGGGTGCAATAATTTTTTTACAAATTGTTTATTTCATAAATTTTTTTATTTTGGCGGTAGTTTCGAAAAACAGGTAGGACATTCATTGACTAAAGATAATTCCACTACGATGAACGGTTAGCAGAACTATTAGCACTTCCAGAGTTCTTATCTGACAGCTAATTATCACCATCAATGAAAACTTTTCCATTTGAGTTCAAAGGAAGGCTTAAAGAGGAAGCTATCCAGCTGCTAACATAGGTAAATGCTTCATTACCTCTACCAATCCTCTACCTTATTCAATTTTTTGCAACACCAACGTGCCAAGTGTACAATAAACTCCTTCAGATAAACCAAGATTGTAAACGAAATTTTGTGCTGAAAAAATGACTCATTTTGAAGTATCTAGCTTTTAGGATTCTGGACACCAACGAGATAGGGAGGGAAAGTTTTACGGCGCAAGCATACCACCTTAGCCTATTGAGGTAGTGCACCTATCCATTAAGAGCCTATCTTTTGACAGGTCCAATGAATCTCGCGGTAGGACTCATAAATTTTTTATTAAAAATATATAAAAATATATTATTTAATTTATGGGTCTCACTATATGACCCATCAAACATGCTAAATGGTAGGTCTTCAATAACTTCAGTAGGTGGTGTACTTGCCCTACGTAAGTTTTTCTCCAATTTAAGAGATTAAATTATGTGCATGTCTAGTAAGCAAACGGTAACAAAAACCATTATTTATGTTACGAAAGAGAGAATGGTTTCGGCTCTTGAAACAACCTTTATAGGTGGATTACTCTGCCTAGACCATGCAAAATTCTAAATCCAAACTACTTTGTGAGTAGAGCTGCAATACCCCTTTATAGGTGGATTATATATATAGTGAGCGTTTGAGGTAGCTGTGCTGTGGGGACCCATAATTAAGTGAGGGTTGATTTCTCTCCCACTACTTTGTGAGTAGAGCTGCAATATCCTTTTAAATTTATAATGAATTATGGGTTATGTTGTAGTATTATTAATATAAGTGAGTCCTAATTAAACTCTAATTATAAAATATGAATTAAATTGGACTATTGCCCAAAAAGAGAAAAAGTAAAGTGCTTAGATGATTGAATCTCTGACAATTCATGTGATAGAGAAAACAAAAGAAAAAAGAAAGAAGAAAGAGATTGTTGAAAGCTTAGAAGGAAGTGTATTGCTAGGAAGTCTTTACCCTTATGTTTAGTTAGTTGTGATTGGTAATGGGCTGTTTGTTCTTTTATTACTATAAAGGGTAAAATAGTCTTTTATTAATTTATTAATCTAATTTTTTTTAAAAAGAAGATTCTATTAATTTAAGAAAGAAAAAAGGTACATCAAATGTGAAGGGTATGAACCCATCCATACAACAGTTTCACATTTTTCTAAAACTAGTTTAGCTAGAGAATAGGCAATGACATTGCAAGATCTATTGGTATACTTGATGTTAACTTGTTTAAATTGTTTCATTAAGTTTTGGATTTCTGGAACTATTTAATTAAGTATATGTATAAGGGAGAGTCTTTCTTCGAGAGTCTCTTTCTCTAGAAAGAGAACTTAGAATGAAAGAGTAATGGGGTCCGAGTGGCTCAATCCTGTCACCCCTAGCTGAGTGAGTGGGTGTTTCTTTAGTGTACTAGAAAGTCTAAAGTAGAAGGTTCTCTTTAAAGTTTCTTGTTGATTAGTTAAAGCTAAGCAAAGGGTGTAAAAAGCTAAGAAAACACTAAAGGGATTGGTGAGAAAATTTATTCCTTGGGGAACCACTATGGAAACAGAGGAACTCATAAAAAAGTGTAGTGCCATTTCTTTAGAAGGAGAAGAAGAAGACAAAGTGTCTTTTGTCGGCAAGATGAAGACAAAAGGTGCAGAAATTATTGCAGGATGTTTAGTTGGAAAAATTCTAATCACAAGGGGAGTAAATATTGAAGGGCTCAGAACAGTGATTCGCCAAGTGTGGAGAACAGTACGAGGGGTGAGAGTTGAGAGTCTAGGAGAAAATGTGTTCATGTTCAAATTTGCTTTAGAAGCTGATAAAAGAAGGGTGCTAGCCGGCGGGCCCTGGCATTTTAATAAGGCTTTGATAATTCTTACAGAACCAGAAAGAATAGGAAACATTACAAAGCAAGCATTCACCCACGTTTCCTTTTGGGTCCAGATTCTTAACATACCAATTATGACCATGAATACAGAAGCAATTTCAAGACTGGGAGCTATTATTGGTAGTGTAGAGGAAGTAGAGACAAACGAAGATGGGGAATGTATTGGGGAGATTGCTAGAGTCCGAATTAGAGTGGACGTTACAAAGCCTTTAAAGAAGATTATCTTTCTCGAATCAGAAGGGGAAGAAAAAGTCCTAATGCCAGTTACATATGAGAGATTACCAGACTTTTGCTTTTGTTGTGGAATCATCGGCCATCAGTTCAGAGAATGTGTCAAATACAAAACTCAGAAACAGGAAAACTTTGCTTTTGGTCCATGGATGAAGGCTGTTACAGTGTCCAAACGTCTCAACCATAACAAGTCTAAAGATAGGTGGAACAGAAGCAATAATACAAAGATAGAGGAGAATGGGCAACAAGATGATCTGAGGAACCAGAACCAAACTCAGAGGCAACCCAACTCAACTACAGAAACTGGGTCAGAAGCAATCCAGATTGAAACGGGCGAGTCCGCAGTAACAATAAGCAAAAGCCACGTGGCGGCGGAGTTGGATAAACAATTAATATTAAAAGGGAAAAAATCGATGTAGCAGCCACTTGGGTGTAAAGATCAAATCACAACAGCTGGCAAGAAAGAGATGTTGGGAAATATGGACAAAAAAGTAGGAGAAAACTGGCGGGAAGGTGAAAATGTAGAAGACATCCAAAAGTGAGGATCAACGGGCTTAGTCAACAAAGCCCAATCAAATTCAATGAGGGAAGGGGTAGAAGAGGAAACGAGAACAATTATGGAGAGGCCCAAAATAAGGAGATGGAAGCATTTGGCAAGGGATAATTGCACTAAAGATGAAAATAAAATGGGTTAAATTGCCAAGAAAAAGCCTATGAGAAGCGGGAAAGTTAAGTCCAAAAGCCAAAAAATCAAAAATAGACAGCAAGATGAGGATGAAAGCAACGTAGAGTGCAAATTGCTCCCCAACAGAGCTTAGCTCAGGCTAGAAACACAGGACATGGAAGAAATGGAAGTGACTAAGACAACTATCAATGAGTTAACGGCGGAGGCTGGTAGCCAGTCCCGCCGACAACCATGAAAATCCTCAGCTGGAACGTCCGGGGTTTGGGGAATCCAGGCGTCACTCAAATATATTCTCCAAACACATAGGCCACAAATTATTTTCTTATGTGAGACAAATATGCGGCCTATGCAAATGGATGCTGTTCGTGCTGAGCTGAAATTTGAGAATTGCTTTACAGTTGGTAGGAATGGGTTAGGAGGGGGATTAGCGATGCTCTGGAGCTATGATATAGCCATAAATATAGCCTCTTACAGTCAACATCATATAGATGCCGAGATTTGTAATGAAGGATGGCAAAATTAGAGATGCACAGGGGTGTACGGGCATCTAGAGACAACTAAAAAAAGACACACATGGACATTGATGAAACAGTTAGCAAACTTATCTCCCTTACCGTGGCTATGCTTTGGTGATTTTAATGAAATATTGCACTTGCATGAGAAGAAAAGAGGGAATAATAGAGATGTAATTATGATGTTCGAATTTAGAGATGCAATCCAAGAATGTGGTTTAACTGACCTGGGGTGCAAAGGAAGAATTTTTACATGGTCAAACCGAAGATATGGGCTAAACTTCATAGAGGAGAGATTAGATATGTTTTTGTGCAACTCTGAATGGGGCAACCGATTTCATGATTTGGCATATACTAATTTAGAGTCATGGAGCTCAGATCATAGCCCAGTGACAATGGAAGTGGAGGAGAGGGGTATTGAAGTAAACAATAGAAGAAAGAGCATACAGAGAATTCATTATGAGGATATGTGGAGCTCGTATAATGCTTGTAAGAAAATAATCGAGCATGAGTGGAGTATGCAAGGGGTGTGGATTGATGGGAACCCGGTACAATTGTTTAAAAAATCAGTCAAGATGACAATGGCTCAGCTGAGAATTTGGAGCAGGGAAGAGTTTGGTGAGAGAACAAAAGAGCTAAAGTCATTAACATGAGTTACAGAGGGCTAGACAGAGTAATATACCCTATGTAGATGGAGCTGAAATAAGAAAGATTGAGAAGCAAATTGATAAAATTTTGGCTGATTAGGAGATATACTGGAAGCAGAGGTCGAGAGCAGATTGGCTGAAGGCGGTGTTAGCCTATATGACTATAAATATTGATTTTGATGATAACAAACCACATGTATTTATTAAGCAAAGATTTATGAATTGTGCTTTTATAATAAGAAAATGATGTTATGAAATTAAAGTATTTTGGACTAAAATGAAAGTATTTTTAAAATCTTTGATAGTGTTTTTAAATTTCGGATTTGGACCTATTTGAAACTATTTAAATATTTTTGGGCCATACTATAATTTTACAAAGTTTGGGCGAAGTCATAATCTCAGAAAGTTGTGGGATTGACAAAGTATTGAAATTGGACCTTTTTGCAAACTTTCATAACGTTTTGGGCCACGCTACAGTTTTATAAAGTTTTGGGGTTAAACTGTAAATTTAGAAAAATAATCACTGTAGCAAGCGGAAATCCGGATCCTTACAAACGGAAATCTGGTTGTTGGGTAGTAAGCTACTGAGCATAAGAGGAAATCCAGATGTGACAAAGCGGCAATCCGGATGTTCAGAAATTCAAAATTGTGGCTGTAACGGTAACATTAAGCGGAATTCTGGATGTCCATAACCGGTAATCCGGTTACGACCAAAATGTGCATAACGGCTAGTTTTTGAGCTCAAACTATAAGAACTCAAATCCAACTCATTTTCAAGTTCTCCAACAAGCAAAAACAAAAAGCACACGTGATATCTTGAGCCTTCAACTTGCAAAGCACAAATTATTGAATCATTCATTGTTCTTCATCTTTGAATATCTACTCATTGAGTGAGTTTCATTGTAACTTTCATTTCTTCAATTCATTTGTAAGAGTTTGAGTGTGTGAGACACTTGAGTGAAGAGATTGGGAGATAATCTCTTTGTTGTAAAAGTTTATTGACACCTCGAAGTCAATTGTAATCGTTGAAGCCTTGGAAAGGCTTGGATAGTGAAATCCTTAAGCTTGGATCACTTGGAGGCTTCTAACCTGAGCAGACGCCCAAATTCACGACGCATTTCACCTTGGATGGTGTTATTCTCAAGGTTGATCTCTCTTAGGAAACTGAGGTTGCCAATGTAAGGAGACAACGAGCCACGCAAGGCTTTTGACCTCATGTTTAGGCCTGTGACTCTTCTGTGCTTGCGACCACATGTAATGCCCTCCCATTCGCAGAAATGGCGAGAATCATTCCATGAGTTGAGGATTCCTTGAGGGTCATGAGAAATCATTGACTTAAAGGCCTGCAAGGCAGCACGATCTCCCTCTTCAAAGGCTGCAACTTGCAACAGTGTGATGAAGAAAAGAAGCATGGATGGAAAATAAAGAGAGTGGGTATTCATTTCTACAAGTGAGAAGGTAATTTCCTTGGCTTGCCTTTATATGTGAGCAATGAGCATATAATATATATATATATATATATATATATAATAAAAAGATTTTAATAAACAATGCGAGAAAAGAAAAGGTTTATTATCTTTATGTTTTAATTATCAAGCAAGGGTACGTGGCATTGTTACACCTGAGAATGCCTGAGTTAACGGCCTTCAGGTCTGATCAAACTTAGAATTGATCAGGATCCCTGCACCATGGTTTCCAACCTAAATACCACTGTAGTTTTATTAAACCTATTGATTTCTAAGCAAGCCTAGCAACAAGATCTAAGGCGCTAAGACAAAGATCTAAGGCTGGGTTCATACACAGTACTAGATCCGGTTCCCGGAAATAGTGCTCTGAAGGAATAAAGGGAGAAAAGAAAGATTTACAACTGAGGATTGAGATCTGGTCTCGTTGCCTCAGAGGAACGTACAATTTATAAGGCAGATCTGATACAGATCAGTCTGCAAGCATGCTTTGAAAAACTAAAATGCAGAAATTTAAATTGCATAAAGTAAATTGCTCAAATTTAAAATAATTTACAGAAATTTAAACATACATGAAATTAAACTTTATTACAACTTTAAAAAGAAAGATTACAAATCTTACATTTGAATTTCTTGAAGTAAAGCTTTAAAAGAAATCAAAGACGGGAAATTAATCTGATGACAGGAAAATTATTTCCTTCCAGATTCCAGATTCCCAATCTTTAGAGAGAGAAGGAGAGAGATGAGAGAAGAAAGAGAAGAAGAAGAAGAAGAGAGAGAAGGGAAAACGAAAATCTAAAAAATTCTGAGGAGTCTCAGTCTTCATCTAGAATTTATACAAATATTGGAACTTTAAACTGTAGTGCGTTTGTAGCTTTAAACTGTAGCGCGCCTGTAGCTTTTGAACTGTAGCAGGTTTTTCTTTTTATGAGGATTTTTCTGTAGCTTCTCTACTGTAGCGGAGTTGTAGCAAAATCCAAAGCTTGAACTAGTAGTCTTTATACAAAATACAAGTAGAATTCGGGTGAAGAGACATGTGCGCTCTCACTTGTGTTCAAGGGACCACCCGATACAAAATTACAAATGAAAATAATTACGAACAAATTTTACATTTTTTTTAACTCTGGAAAGGAAAAAATTAAGAGTACAATAATTACAAGGACAAGAAAAGTTAATGCTTTTAATGCTTTATGGGCGACAGTATCCCGAAGCAGTCATCTTCATTTTCATCTCCAAGAGAAATGAACGGTTCAGGATCGCCTGAGGAGCTTGATGAGGAGCTGGCAACAGATGTCTCGGATCTTGACGCAAAGAGCTGCTGCATGACTTTGAAATATTCATCTTCTGTTTCGACACTGGCCAAAAGAGATTGGGCTTTGGATTTCTGGGTAAGAAAAGTTTCTTGGGTTTTGACTTCTTTAATGGTATGAGGTAAAAATCCTTTAGAACAGAGCCAATTTCGGATTAGGGTATCAGTTAATTTGGTCTGTTCATCAAATTTTGACCACCATTTGACTTTAAAGGTTCTTTGTAAAACATGTTGGGACTCTTGGGTATGATATCTGAAGTTCCACATCCATACCCATGGAAGAAAGAAATTGGTACAGAAACAGAGAAATGGAGGAAATCTTTTCTCAGAATCAGAAGGGATATAATGGGCTTTGAAAAGATTTAAACAATGGGTGGCATTTGGAGTTAAAATTTCTGATATTGGGCCAAAAATGTTCCACCATTGTCAAAACCAATTTGGAAGACTTTGAACGGTTATTTTTGAATTGAAGAAAAATAACCATGAATGGGATCTTTTAGGATTTTGGATAAAAAAAGTGTTAAACCAAGCTTGTTGATAATCCCAATAGGAATAGGTCAAACAGTGTGGTAAACGCATTTGAAAATTTGAAGGGAAACTTTTTTGTTTGTGGAGTTGATCACCCTACTGGTTTGGGCTCAAGACTTTTAAGATGGTAGCTGTAGAATAAGCAGGCTCAGAATGGGTTTCACTGAGAAAGAAAGGTTTGAATTTTACTGACTCAATGGACTCTAGAATACTTTGGTAATAAGACTGGGGTTTTGTCAAATCCCATGGTTTGAAAAACCAGCCTTTAGGAAAAAACTTTGAAATTGCTTGAAAAGGATCAGTGTGGTAAAAACCATCTTCCATAGTTAAAATATTTTGAAAATGGGTTTTATCATACCAATCGAAGGTTTTCTTTGAAAGCTTTGGTTGTGAAAGGACAATCTGAGAGGATGCACTTTCACCTGAAAGAATAACATTTTGTGAAGAAGATTTTGAAATATCTTTGGAAATAGATTTTTCTTCTTTAGGAAAAATTTGGCTTTGGGAAACACTTTGTAATGCAAGCATAAGTTCAGGGGATTTAGAAATGGATTTTATCCATTAATTTACCTGATCATGGGTGGAAATTGCTTTGGATTTTGCTTCTTCATCTTCGATCATGTTGATCCATGATCTGATTGGCATAGCAGAAGAGAGCAGCTTTTCTTTAGGGGGAGAGAAAGGTTGGGATGCTTTAAGAGGTGTCTGGGACACAGAGTCTTTGAGGATCCCTTTCCCTTTGTCTTTCTTTTTGAGCGGCATTTATCTGTTTTGAAGAAATTCTCTGGTTAGAAAATCAGGGAGAGAATTTGTATCTCCTTTAATAAATTCAATGTCAAAATAAAAAACACTTAAAATAGCTTGCCATCGTGCAAAAATCTGTTTTGATGCAATGTTTTGAACATCCTTTTCTAAAACATGTTTTGCAGCTTTGCAATCAATTCTAAGTAAAAATTTTTGATTTAGTAGATCACTTTGAAATTTAGATACACATAAAATGATAGAAATAATTTCTTTTTTAATAGTAGAGTAATTTGTTTGGCAATCATTCCAATGTGCAGAAACATACTGTACTATTTGTTCTTTACCATTTTCTCTTTGCTTTAATATACCTCCATAACCTAAATCTGATGCATCAGTCTCAACAATTTTTGGTAATTCAGAATTTGCAAGAAACAAGCACGGAATGTTTTTTACTACGGTTTTTATGTGTTTAACAATTTTTGTATGTTCTTCTGACCATGCAACAAGAGTTTTCTTTAACCTATCATGCAGTGGTTTTGCAATCCTATTGATATTCGGACAAAAATTAAGAACATAATTAAGACTACCCAAAAATCGTTGCAATTGGGTTTTTTCTAGGATTTTATCAGGAAACTTGTCAGTGAAGGCAAGTGACCTTTCAATGGGAGTGATGATTCCTTTGGAAATGTAATGACCAAGAAACCTGATCTTCGTTTGAAACAAAGAAAATTTAGACTTAGAAATAGCTAAACCAGCTTTTCTAGTGGCAAGATAGAAAGTCTTTAAAGGTTTGAGATGTTGATAAATAGTTTGGGAAAAAATCAACACATCATCAATGTAAACAATACAGAATTCAGAGTAAGGGTTATAAATATCATTCATAATCCTTTGGCACTCTGAAGGCGCATTCTTTAATCCAAATGGCATAACAGTCCATTCATACTGTCCAAAAGGAACAGTGAAAGCAGTTTTATAACGGTCTTTAGGGTGAATTTGAATTTGCCAAAAACCGAATTTCATGTCGAATTTAGAAAATATGAAAGCAGAATGAAGTTTTTGAAGCAAATCTTTTTTATTAGGTATAGGATACCTAATCCATTTTAATGCTTTATTAAGATGTTTGTAGTTTATTACCAATCTGGATGTTCCTATTTCGATTTCAAAATTTTTATTAACATAAAAAGCGGCACAAGACTATGGGGATCTGGATTTAACAATAAGTCCTTTTGACTCCAAGTCTTTTATTTCTGCTTTACAGTGTTGTTCTAATTCCATATTCATTTGGATAGGACGAGCTTTAGTGGGTATTTGTTTTTCATCAAAAGAGTTTTCATATGGCAAATCTACCAAATGTTGTTTTCTGTTCCAAAAAGCAGTTGGTAAATCAGCACATATTTCCCTTTCAATTAAGGCTTTAAAATCAGAAATTTTTCTTTTAACAAATTCATTTTGTAATTGGTTTTCAATTCTTTGTAAACTCAAATCTTTTTTTAAACAAGTTAAATCACTTTGTTTAGATTTGAGAAGTGTATTAATGTGGTTCTGGTAAACAGAACAAGCTTTAACAATATTTAAATTTCTTGTTTTAGGCTTCTCAATAAAAGGGAAAACAAGTTTTTTGGTTTTTGCTTTAAAGGATATACTATCATAATTGACAGTATGGGGAGTAATGAGATTGATAAATGGAGTTCCTAAAATGACAGTATAATGTATGTCATTTGTAAGAATAAAAGAAGTTTTAAATTCAAAATCACTGTTGTGAATAGAGGCATCGACCTTAGATTTAACATTAAGTTTTGAATTATTGGCGGCAGAAAGCCTTTCTTTAGTTTTCTCATGGAATCTTTTGGGAACAATATATTCTTTAATGCAATTTAAATCGGCACTTGTGTCAAAAAGGGCAATGGTGTCGATTACAAAATCTTTGGAAAGAATTAAGGTAATTTTAATCAAATATTTTCTTATAGTAATTTGTTTCAAAACAAATAGAAAATCATTGGGTACAGATTTAATGTTTTCAATATCATGTCCTTCATTATCATCATTATCAGGTTCTGATTCTTTGTCATAATTATCTTGTAATTGTCTTTGCAAAAGAAGTTGGATGGTTTTAGAATCATTTTTCTGTTTTTCTTTTAATTCTTTTATCTCAATTTTAATATCTTTTATTTCTTTTTGAAGATCCAGGATATTAGGGGCTGCTTTCTTTGTTTTCTTTTTGCTTAGGATATCAGTGAGATCATAAGCATTTTTCTAATGATTGGGGCTTTAGAAGTTTAAGCTTTGTTGGGTTCAAGAGTTTTTAAAAGTTTATCAAGGTATTCTTTTTGGAGATTTGGATCAGAAATATATTTTACTAATTCAAGAATAGTTTCTTGTTCTTTAGTTAAAACATTAATTTTCTTTAAATAAGATTTAGAATCAGAATCAGAATCTTCGTCGCTCAAGGAAACAGATGTGTCTGAGTCATTCAACTCATCAATCTGTAAAGGCTCACCGTCTCCCGTCATGGAAGACTCAAAGTCTGAAGATTCTACAAGTAAAGGGGCTATTTTTGAAAACAAATCATCATCGAGGCCAAGCTCATTGAGCTTTCTGCTCATTCTACAGAATTTCTTAGTATGGCCTTTTTTTCCACATTTAAAACACGTGGCTTCTTTGTAATTAAAAGGAGTTTTTGGTTTTGTGGCTGTATGCTTTCCTTTTGAAAAATGAGATTTCCTATGAGGTTTAGAAGGTTTCCTATAGAAAGGTTCTCTAAATTCTCGAAAGGATTTTTTGTTAGACTTTGATTTGTAATGTTTCTTGTAAGGTATCGGAGAACACTTACCATTACAATCTTTGGAAGTAGAAGTTTTAAAGGGGTCATAATTGAATTGTTTATAGAAACTTCCTAATTCTTGCTTAGATTTCCTAAGCTCCCATTTTAGTCGTTTCTGTAACTTCAAATCTTGACAAATCTTTAAACCTTCTTTATTGATAAAACTGACAAGTTCACCGTAGGTGAGCTCATCATAAGGGACA
>MKYO02027162.1:130959-143630 GCA_002013955.2 Citrus medica
TAAAAGGATATTTACTGGTAGTTGTGATTGTGGCTCACATCTTCCTCTGGTTTTACGACCAGTAACGACTTGAACGCCCTCTATGGGTCGATGATATGCTTTCCATCCAGTTTTCATATAAACTGGCAAATAGGGTCTTTTTGAGTCAGATTTCCAAGACTAAATTGTGCACTTTCATTTTGGAATAGTCTCCATAACCTGTGTATCTCATATTGCACATGTCCGCTTCGATGCGTCTCAAGAGATCGTAAGATATCATCTAACGATTCTTTACTCATGCCATCTTTGATGAATTTAATTTTGTCCTCTCGACTATAAAAAACCATTCCTAAAGATTTACAATCTTCTCGTCTGCAACTAAGTCGTACACAATTATGACATTTTGAGCCAAGTCGATTAACTCTCCTTTTTTTAGCAAACGTACTTTTACCAAAACCAGGCATAACAAATAGATCAGAAAACTCACCAGCTAATCGGACCTTTGCTTCAATTAACCAACGAATGTCAGAAGGAATGCCATTGATCATTAACAAACGCAGTCGTTCACAACGAGCTTTGTAAATTTTTCTGAGGGCATTCTGAGGGAGAGAAGGAAAATGCTTGATTTTGAGATTTCAGTTATTGTGGGAAATTGAGGATACCGACTTAAGAAGTCACGGAGTACCGTTATCCGCCATTTATACGGGAAAATAAATCAAAACACACCAAAAGCAAATATTCGTCCTCTCATTAAGTTAACCTCAAGCTCCAATTGAAATTCATATATGCCACGTTCTATTGTTCTGAGTTGTCTTTCTTGATCTTCAACGTAGGCCACTAATTCTCATTATTAGGAATGCATCGTCGAAAAATCTGATCAGAGCAATATTTGAATAAGTAAGGATCATCCTAATAAAATTTCTTTACTTCAACCAAAAATTTCTTCTTCTCCTGAGTATTCCATTGCGAAGGCATTTTACCTGTAACAAGGAAATTAACAATGTTAGCATACCATGGTATTGAAGTAACAGATAATAAAAATTCATCAGGAAAGGAATCATTGATGGGTGTTATATCAGTGCAGATTTCAGATGTGAGTCTTGATAAATGATCAGCAACGACATTTTCGGCACCCTTTTTATCTTTGATGGTGAGGTCAAATTCTTGAAGTAACAAAATCCAGCGAATTAGTCTTGGTTTGGCATCCTGTTTAGTCATCAAATATCTCACAGCAGCGTGATCAGTAAAAACAACAGTTTTAGAACCAAGCAAATATGAGCAAAATTTTTTTAATGCATACACCACAACAAATAATTCTTTTTCAGTTGTCGAATAATTCATTTGAGTATTATCTAAAGTCTTACTCGCATAGTGAATCACAAACGACTTACGATCCCTTTTTTGTCCTAAAACAGCACCAATAGCAAAGTCACTTGCATCACACATTAATTCAAAAGGTAAAGACCAATCTGGAGATTGCATAATAGGTGCAGATGTCAAAAGGTAAATTATTTTCTCAAAAGATTTTTGGCAATCATCAGTCCATTCAAACGGTGCATCTTTTAATAAGAGGTTACAAAGTGGTTTAGATATGACACTAAAGTTTTTTATAAACCTCCTATAAAATCCTGCATGCCCTAAAAAGGATCGCACATCTCTAACTGTTTTTGGTTGTGGCAATTTAGATATGACTTCAATTTTTGCTTTGTCAACTTCAATTCCTTTAACGGATATAACATGACCCAAAACAATTCCAGAAGTAACCATGTAATGGCATTTTTCCCAATTTAAAACGAGTTCTTTTTCAACACATCTTTTTAAAACGTTTTCCAAATTATCAAGGCAATCATCAAAAGAATTCCCAAACACTGTCAAATCATCCATAAAGACCTCTAAACAATGTTCAATCATATCAGTGAAAATACTTAACATGCATCTTTGAAATGTTGCAGGAGCATTACAAAGTCCAAATGGCATTCTTTTAAATGCAAATGTTCCAAAGGGACATGTAAATGTGGTTTTTTCTTGGTCTTCAAGTGCTATAGGAATTTGATAATAACCTGAATACCCATCTAAAAAGCAGTAGTAAGGATGTCCAGCTACTCTTTCTAAGATTTGGTCAAGAAATGGTAAAGGAAAATGATCTTTTCTAGTGGCTTCATTTAATTTCCTATAATCAATGCACATGCGCCAACTAGATGTAATTCGTGTTGGAATTAATTCACCTTTTTCATTTTTAACAACAGTGATTCCAGATTTTTTAGGCACTACTTGTGTAGGACTTACCCACTTACTATCAGAGATAGGGTAGATAATTCCCGCATCAAGTAACTTAAGAACTTCTGTTTTTACTACTTCTTTCATGTGTGGGTTTAATCTTCTTTGAGGTTGTTGACATGTTTTAGCATTTTCTTCCAAATTGATTCTATGTGTGCAAATTAAAGGATTAATACCTTTAATGTCATTTAAAGTCCATCCAATTGCATTTTTATACTTTTTAAGAACAAATAGTAACTTACCTTCTTGGTCGCTTGATAAGGTCGAAGAAATCACAACAGGATAAGTTTGTTCTTCTCCAAGATAAGCATACTTCAATCCTTCAGGCAAAGGTTTCAATTCCAATTTAGGTGCTTCTTGTTGTTCAGTCTTTTCAATAATTCCAAGCTCCTCAAATTTTGATTTCCCATCATCAGTTTGCAAAGTCTGACAAGAATCAAACAATAAATTTATATTAGAAGTATCATGGTCAAGTTGTTTATTTGATTCAATTGAATTAACCAAGCAAATATCACTAAGTTCAGAAAAACTCCCTTTTTGAATATTCTCCTCTATACAAGATTCAAGCAATTCCTTTTGTTCATCAATCTCATCTTCATTCTCATTTTCCTCATTAGGTTGCCTACACATATTGAAAACATTCAATTCTAGAGTCATATTTCCAAATGACAAATTCATTAAACCATTCCTACAATTAATCAAAGCATTAGCAGTTGCTAAAAATGGTCGACCCAAAATTACAGGAATTGGTTTATAATTATTCACAACAGGTTCAGTTTCTAAAACAATAAAATCCACAGGGTATATGAATTTATCAACTTGTACTAAAACATCTTCCACTATTCCTTTCGGTATTTTAACTGATCTATCGGCAAGCAAAAGTGTAGTTGAAGTTGATTTTAACTCACCAAGATTAAGTTGAAGAAAAACTGAATGTGGAAGCAAATTAACACTAGCACCAAGGTCTAACAAAGCGTGCTCAATTTTGTGATCTCCAATAATACAAGAAATAGTAGGACAACCAGGATCTTTATATTTTAACTTATTATTAGTAGACAGAATGGTACTTACCTGTTCAGCCATGAATGCACTCTTTTTTACCTTCAATTTCCTCTTAACAGTGCATAAGTCCTTTAAAAATTTGGCATATGAAGGTACCTGCTTGATTGCATCTAACAGAGGAATGTTAACTTTCACTTGCTTAAAGATTTCATAAATTTCAGAAGAGTGGTTTGATTTCCTTGGTTTATTCAATGCATGCGGAAATGGTGGTTCAGATGGAACAGTAGTTATTTCTTCACTAGGTGTAAGTTTATCTAGTTCTTCCTTACCCTTTGAATTATCATTTTCACAAGGTTCAGGAATAGGCCGATCAATAACCTTACCACTACGAAGAGTTATAACTGACTTAACATGGTCAATGGGTGCATTTTGAATCTTAGGATTTGGTTGTGGTTGAGCTGGAAATTTTCCTTTTTCTTGAATTGTGAGTGCAGAAGAAATTTTAGCAAGAGTATCTTTCAAATCAGAAAAAGTTTGTGCATTTTGATTGTTAATAGTATCTTGCTTCCTAATGAATGAATGCATTGTATCTTCCAAATTTTTCCATGGTGGTGGAACATATGGTACATAAGGATGAGTATTTTGAAAATTTTGTGGAGGTGGTGCTTGTGAAGATTGTGCATTATTATTATTCCTCCAACTGAAATTTGGATGATTTCTCCAACCAGGATTATAAGTCTGTGAATATGGGTTTGGTTTATTAAAAGTGTTGATAACATTAGCTTGATCATGCAAACATTCTTTGAGTGCAGGCAGAGTGGGACAATCTTGAGTGAAATGATCATTAGAACTACAAACATCACATGCAATTTCTTGAACAGATTTTACTTGATCACTTTTTTTATTTTCCAAAGCTTCAACCTTCCTAACTAGGGATGCAAATTTTGCTTGTAAATCATGATCTTCCCTAAGGTTGTAGATTCCTCCACTAGATGGAGATGGTTGTGGTTTATTAGTCAATTCAAAAGTTCCAACAGTATCCCAATGTTGTGCATTTTCAGCTAATTGGTCAAGGTAATCTAGTGCATCTTCAGGATTTTTATCTTTAAATTCACCATTACACATCATTTCTACAACTTGTCTAGTTTGTGGTATTAAGCCCTCGTAGAAATAAGTGACCAATCGCCAAGTTTCAAAACCATGGTGTGGACATATGTTAAGCAATTCTTTAAACCTATCCCAACACTGGTATAATGTTTCTCCATTTTTTTGAGTAAAAGAAGTGATTTGCCTTTTAAAAGAATTTGTTCTATGAGGTGGAAAGAATTTTTTCAAAAACTGTTCTTGCATGTTATTCCAAGTTCTTATTGATCCAGATCTAAGGTTTTGTAGCCAAGTTTTAGCTTTATCTTTTAATGAAAAAGGAAAAAGCTTTAATCTAATTATGTTCATGCTACAATTTTGGTCCGTGTATGTATTACAAACTTCCTCAAAATCTCTTAGATGCAAGTACGGATTCTCAGATTCTAAACCATGAAATGTTGGTAAAAGTTGGATAATACCTGGTTTAAAGTTAAATCGAGATGCTTCTGGAGGAAATACTATACACGACGGTGCTCCAGTTCTGGTTGGATTCATGTAGTCTCTCAAAGTTCTCGGTTGATCGTGTTGAGATTGGTTGTCTCCTTGATCAATTGGAGGATTAAGTTGCCCTAAATTGTTTTCGTCTTGGATCTCGTCCATGATTGGTGGTGGTGATTGAGATCTACGAATTAACCTGCCACTTGAAGATCGAGACCAACGTCTCATACAATAATTATATCACAAAGATAACAAACAAATTAGTAACACAAAAACTAAATGAAAATTACAAAATGAAAAAAAAAAAAAATTAAATATGTAAATAATATAAGTGTACAAAAGAAAAATTAATAACTTAAAATTAAATAACAATTTTGGTGGTTGAACCCACCAATTAACAATAAAATTAAATATAAAATAAAGGCGAAAGAAAGAAAAAGAAAAAAAAAGGTGGTTGAACCCACCAATAAAGTAAAAATAAATAAATAAATACAAAATAAAAAAAATGATGGTTGAACCCACCAATAAAAAAAAATTAAATAAATGCAGAAAATTAAATAACTGAAAAAAAAAATAGGAGTTAGCAGTTAGTAAGTTAAAAGTTAGTAATTAGAGTTAGTGGTTAAAGTTAGTTTGGTCCAAATTAAGTCCAAAATAAGTCCAAGTATATCCAAAGTATGTTCAAGATGTAAGTCCAAGTCTTAATTATTTTGAAGAATTACGTCTAGAGATTCTTATTGAAATTATTTATAATTTTATGGCTACACCGTAATATTTAGAAGTTTAGAATTGAGCCATGTGGGATGCAAATGAAGATTCAGAAATATTTTAGGGTCTGAACGTAATTATGAGAAGAATGAGTAAGAAACGAGAATTGTTGGGGTGAAATTAGAATTATGAAAGATGTGGGGGTAGAAGAGAATTTAAGAAAAGGAAAAAGGGGGCAAACGAAAATTTACAAAAAAAAAGTAAAAAATAAAACAAAATAAATACGTTTCCCCGGCAACGGCGCCAAAAACTTGACACGACTTAAAAGCGTTTGATTTACTCTCAAGTATAAGAGTGCCTAGTTATAATATATCTCGGTGAGTCCGAGGTCGATCCACAGAGAAAAGATTTAATTTGTTTATTTTATTTTATCTAAAAATTAAAAATAAAACTTGAATATAAACCCCTTAATTTAAATGAAACTATGGAATTGAACTAGTTAGGGTTATGGATCCACTCTTAGAAGTAAATAAAACTTAATAAATTCTTTTAGCCAATTGTTAGATTTATTACCCAAAAGATTAATTATATAAATTATTATTATTTTCCCTTTAATTTTATGATGGATTAAGTATTCATTGCGCCAAAATTTAATTTGTCTACAATAAGTCAAAATACCATTTTACCATACCTTATATTTAGATAAAAAGAATTTATTGTGCCAAACTCCCTTGTTTGTCTACAATAAATCAAAATCTCATAATATAAAATATGTATAAAATTAAATAGAAAATAATTTAATTTATAAAATTAAAAATAGAATTTCATTAAATCATATTTATTTCCTAAGAGTTTCACCTTCCCCTAACTATTAATATTTAGCTAAACATTTTTTTTATAAAGGAAATTACTAAAATTGAAAAACACATAATTAAAAATGGAATTTGAAAATTGAAATAAAGATAATTTTATTGATTGAAAATAAATTACAAAGAGAGATGAGAAGACTTTGGAGGAAAAGAAGAGAAGAGAAGGTGTGGAGAGGTGTGTTCACCCCCCCTCTATTTATACTAATACATGGTAAATCCACACCACACAAATAAAAAAATCTAATTACATCTTAACCTTACATTTGTCTCACTAATAATCCCACTAATAAAACATAAACCTAACTTATCCACTCAAGCACATCCAACACATTCCACTAACAATTACCATACCTAATATGATAAAAACTTATAATTTTACAATTACCACATTTACCGTGGTAAAAACGTAAAAAAAAATACAACAAAAGTCTTGCATCCTCCTCGACAATGACATAATTTCTCGGACTTTCGGAATCCAAATTTGACATCCATGCATTTGTTCGGAGCCTCAAATTGCATGAAATTATTATTTTTACCTAATAAACACACAAAAATACACAAAATCAAATATTTAGAAAAATAATTAGAAATTCACAATATGTTACACAATTACAAATATAAATGAAATTAATAAAAAAAATAAAATTTTTATCCCTTAATAAACATACAATTTTTAACACTAATCAGCAACAACATCTTGAATAGGGTTGTTAAACTCATCAAGAATGGCTACTTTATCCTCATCAGTTTGGATGGAATTTAGAATATCTAATTGTTGCTGTTGAGTGAGAAGATGATCCCACCAACCTTTAAGCTGACCAGTAAAACCAGCAATAAGGATTTCTGCAATGGCCCTGTCAGAAGTTCCTTGTTGAGTTTTATAGGCATTTGCTGCCATGGTCATTTGTTGTAACAATCCTAGGATATTATATTCAGACATACCATTAATATTCCATTCATAGACAGAAGATGCATTAAATCGAGATTGGTTTAATGCACTTGGTCTATTATCAATGGCAAGGTCTGGAGGAGTTCAGACATTTGGGAGAGCAAGTTCCCAATGTATTTTATTGGCTTTAGGAACAGAGTTGTCCTGAAATGCTTCTATATCAGAAGAGGCTATAGAAACATTGTCTTGTTCAAGTACACCAATCTTGTTGGATTGGGCACTATCAGGGGCTATTTGGACCTTACTAGATGAAGAAGAAGAGGCTTCTATTCTATCTAGTTGTTCTTTAATGGCTTTAGCAAAATCTGATTTTGACTCTTGGACAAGCTTTTGACTAGTTTTTGAAACCTGAAAAGGTTTGAAAATAGGCTCTTTAAGCTTTTTGTCAGAATCCGATTTTGATGTAACAAGAGAAACAGCTATGGTTGACTTTTGGAATTGGTTTTCTATTCTAGTCAACTGTTTTCCTATCGTATTTAGATTAGCATTATAGAAATTATTCTGTTGAATAATGCTATCTAAATCCGTTTATGGATCTTTATGAATTTTATAAGGTGAGGCTTTAATCTCAATAGGAGGTTCACCATGATCGATGGTTATACTCCTAAGAGGTGGATGTTCAGACTCAATGACTCTTCCACTAACAGAAAGGTTCCATTCAGTGGTTTTCTTTCTAACAGTGATCGGATTTGATTCCTTAAAAGGATACGAAATGTTTTTTTCGGAAGCATAAATCTCAAACCAATCGAAAAAGAATATGTGTACTTTATGCAAATTTACAAATTCACAAATTCATAATAAACTTGTTGAATTTCTTTTCTCTGGTTTAAAAAATATTTAAAAAACCAAAGTCTTTTTTCTTTGTTCAAATTAGAATAAAAATCATCATGGAGAAGAGTTTTATCTAATTCAAAATCTTTTTCTATGACACTTATTACATTTTCAGTGACAGCAGAAAATGTAGGAGAAGTTGGAGGAGAAGGTTCCTTCTCTTTCTGGCTTTGATCTCGTTGACTGCTAGTGTAAATTGGATGGGGAACACTAGTGGCATAGTCAACTGAATGAATAGAAGAACTAGGTATATCCGAAGTGGAAAACCTAGGTTGACTTTTTACAGGTTGGAAGGGAAGGTTTATGACAGAAGGGATTTTTGAAAACTTCCTTTCTAGTGAAGGAATGCTTGAGCATGAAGCTTTATCGGAGAATCTAGAGGATGTAGATCTCCTAAAGGATAATTTAACTCTACCGTCTAAATACTGAGTCACATTTTCCAACTCTGTATTTGGCTCAAGTTGTTTTGGAACTACGGGAGCAGTGGCTCCTTCAAGAATCCATTCATCTGGAAGATTGATATCTTTCCATTGGATTGGTTTTGGAATAACTGTATTTGCTTTAGAAAGGTCAGTCTGCAAGAGAAAAGTCTCATATCTTTTTTACTGGAATTTATGCTGCGTATTAAACGCTGAAATCATTGCTTTGTAAGATATTTTGAAAATCAATGCAACTGGTACAGATCCTTCTAGCATGTGATAATTATGAGTTTTGATCTGTAAAATCATGCTTTTCAAAATATTTTTGTCTTTTAAAGAAACCGTTATGTTGGGATAACAGTCAAATGAAATGGGTCCTTTAAAGAGACTAGATTCGATACTACTGAGTAGGGAATCATCAAAGGAGATGAATCTCCCATCCCCAAGGACAGCAAGAAATTTAATCCTTCTTTAGTTAGGGGTTTTATGCCGATTTGGATTAAACCAATATGAACATAATTAAAATTCTTTTCTTTTAATTTCTTTAATGAATTCTCAGAAAACAGATGAATTGGTATTAGAGCTTAGGGAAAGTAGGTGTAATATTCTGTAAAGTTTCTGTGTCTTTTTATTTCTTGATTTTAAACCCGTGTGTTTGCTGAGACCTTTACTGGTAGTAAGTCTCGTTTTAGGATAAGGATTTCCGCTTAGGGCAGTAAAACCATACCTGTAGGCATACGCATATGTTTTAAATTTAAGTTTTAAATTGCATGGATTATTTATTGCATAGAACATCATCTTTCTCTAGCTCTTCTTCCGAGAAGACTAGTGTTTCAAAGAACATGGTGAATTCAGAAGAATTCATTATTGAAGAATTCTGCTACCGCTGCCATCCTGGCCAAAATATCTGCTTGACTATTCTGCTCCCTAGGGATTTGTATCACCTCAACCGCTTCGAACTTCCCCATCATCTGCCTGACTATCCTCAGGTACTGCTCCATCTTCTCCTCTCTCGGTTGAAATCTTTCACTGACATGATTCGTAACCAGCTGGGAATCAGTTCTGATCTTTACTCTATCTGCTTTCACAGCCTTAGCCAATTCCAAACCTGCTATCAAGGCTTCGTACTCTGTCTGGTTATTTGTGGCTGCAAATTCTAACTTTACTGCATAAGAGATCTCCTCCCCCTCTGGGCCTTCCAGAATAATTCCTGCTCCTGATCTCTGCTCCCCAGATGACCCATCTACAAACATCTGCCATACTCGGGCTTCACTGCTGTCTGTAGCAATATCCCGTTGGTCCAAACATATTTCCGGCTCTGCAAACTCTGCTACGAAATCGGCCATTACTTGTGCCTTTATCGCTGCTCAGGGTTTGTAGTCAATGTCGAACTCACTCAGCTCTATAGCCCACTTCACGAGCCGAACAGAGGCATCCGGCTTGTGCAGAGTTTGACGCAATGGCTGGTTTGTTATTACCGAGACTGGGAATGCTTGAAAGTATGGTCTCAGCTTCCGAGCAGCAACCACAAGGGCAAGTGCCCATTTCTCCAACGGTGGGTATCTGGTCTCAGCGTCGAGCAGGGCCTTGCTGGTGTAGTATATCAGATAATATCCCTTTGTGTGGACAGCAGGGGTGTTTGCTGCAAGTATTGCTTCAAGCTCTGAAAGGCCGCTTCGCATTCTGGGGTCCATTATGTTTTCTTCCCTCTCCTTATTACTTGAAAGAATGGCTGACACTTATCTGTAGCCTTGGATATGAATCGACTCAATGCCGTCAGTCTCCCCGTAAGGTTCTGCATCTCCTTCAAGTTACGAGGAGACCTCATCTAAACGATTGCCCGGATCTTCTCGGGATTTGCTTCGATCCCCCTATGACTCACCATGAATCCAAGGAATTTCCCTAACTCGACCCCAAAAGCACACTTTTCTGGGTTGAGCTTCATCTTATACTTCCTCAAAAGCCTGAATGTCTCCTCGAGGTGTCCGACATGTTCCTTCGGGATTTTCGACTTGGTTATCATGTCGTCCACGTACACCTCCATGGTTCTCCTAATCAGTGGCTTAAAGACTTTATTCACAAGCCTCTGGTACGTGGCCCCAGCATTTTTAAGACCAAATGACATTACCCTGTAACAAAACAAACCCTGGTTAGTAATAAAAGTTGTGCTCTCCTCATCCTGCTCGTACATGGGGATTTGGTAGTATCCTGAAAACGCGTCCATGAAGCTAAGCAGGCCGTGTCCAGCTATTGAATCGATTAGCTGGTCGATCTTTGGTAAAGGAAAGCTGTCTTTTAGGCACGCCTTATTGAGCTATGTGAAATCTACACACATTCTCCACTTGCCGTTTGCTTTCTTTACCAACACTACATTCGATATCTACTCAGGATAATTGACTTCCCGAATGAACCCTGCTCTCAAGATCTTCTCTACCTTGCCATTTATAGCCTCATACCTCTCTTGGTTGAAGCACCTCCTTTTCTGCCTTACTGCCCGAGCACCTTTCTTTATTGCCAGCTTATGACATGCTACCTCAAGATCAATCCCTGACATATCTTTATGTGTCCAAGCAAACACATCTGCATGAGCCTGTAAGCATTGCACTAACTCATGTTTCTGCTCTTCTTTAAGTCTCGACCCGATTTTGACCATTTTTCCCAGATTCTCTGGTCCCAGGCTTACTGTCTCCAGCTCCTCTACAGGTTCTTCTCTGCCATTCTTGTTTTCCATTCGGGTATCAAGGGATATTATCTGCATTGCTTCCCTTGCTGCCGAGGAGTAACAGCTTCGTGCGATTCTCTGGTCTCCTCGTACCACTCCAACTACCCCATTCACCCGATACTTGAGAGCTAGATAATTGTTGGACAGTACCGCTTTGCTCATCCTCAGAAATGGCCGACCTAGGATCATCTGGTAAGGACCTTCTTCATCCACCACCACAAAGTCCAGTATCATAGTCCTTTCTGTCGGGGAGCTCCCAATTTTGATAGGCAGCTCGACCACGCCCAGAGGGACCAACTTTCCTCTTCCAAACCCCTTCAAGGAGGTATTGGTGTGCTCCAACTTCCGGTCTGCTATTCCCATCTCCTCCAGAGTTGACTTAAATAACACATCAACTGAGCTCCCTGTATCAACCAGTATCCGGTCAAACTTCTTGCTGGCAACAGTGGCTTTGATGACTAAAGTGTTAGTCTATATGGCTATAAATATTGATTTTGATGATAACAAATCACATGTATTTATCAAGCAAAGATTTATGAATTGTGCTTTTATAATAAGAAAATGATGTTATGGTATTAAAGCTTTTTGGACTAAAATGAAAGTAATTTCAAAATCTTTGATAGTGTTTTAAATTTCGGATTTGGACCTATTTGACATTATTTAAATATTTTTGGGTCATTTTATAATTTCACAAAGCTTGGGCGAAATCATAATTTCAGAAAGTTTTGGGATTAACGAAGCATTACTTAGAAATTCTAAAATTGGACCTATTTGTAAAGTTTCATAACGTTTTGGGTCATATTATAGTTTTATAAAGTTTTGGGGTCAAACAGAAAATTTTGAAAAAATTTCACTGTAGCAGGTTACTGTAGCATCCGGCTTACCGGATATAAAAACGACAAACTGGATATTGGGTAGAATGTATCTAGAACGAAAACGGCTTACCGGATTCCGAATCCGGCAAGCCGGTTAGGCAAAATTTTTTTGCCTTAACGGTAACATAAATCCGGCTTATCGGATTCCATAAACGGCAAACCGGATACGCCTGGAATGTGAGTAATGGCTAGTTTTTTAGCTCAAACTATAAGAACTCAAATCCAACTCATTTTGAAGATCTCCAACAAGCAAAAACAAAAAACACACGAGATATCTTGAGCCTTAAAACTTGCAAACTACATACATTGAATCATTCATTGTTCTTTATCTTTGAATATCTACTCATTGAGTGAGTTTCATTGTAACTTTCATTTCTTCATTTCAATTGTAAGAATTTGAGTGTGTGAGACACTTGAGTGAAGAGATTGGGAGATAATTTCTTCGTTGTAAAGGTTTAT
>MKYO02027162.1:145150-228124 GCA_002013955.2 Citrus medica
CAAGCAAAGCTTATAGAGTTTATAATAAAAGAACTTTAGTTGTGGAGGAATCTATGCATGTTATATTTGATGAGTCTAACCCCTCTACGGAGAAAGCTGTTGTTGATGATAATGCAGAAGAAGAACAACAAGAAGAAGCATCGAATGACAACCAAGAAGACGCACCACATGGAATTCAAGAGGAACATCATGAAGAAACGAATGTAGAGCACAATGAAGGTACTTCTCAAACACTCCCCAAGGAGTGGAGGTATGTATCCTCTCACCCTAAGGATGCAATTTTAGGAGATCCCTCACGTGGTGTTACCACTAGGTCATCCCTTAGAAACACATATGAGCATGCTGCATTTATTTCTCAAATTGAACCAAAATCCTTTGCGGATACGAAAAATGATGAATCTTGGATTATGGCAATGCAAGAGGAGTTGAATCAATTTGAGAGAAACAATATGTGGGAGTTAGTTCCTAATCCGGAACATCAATCCATTATAGGTACTAAATGGGTATTTAGAAACAAAATGGATGTATCCGGTGTAATTGTAAGAAATAAAGCTAGATTAGTGGCTCAAGGTTACAACCAAGAAGAAGGAATTGATTTTGATGAAACTTTTGCACCTGTAGCAAGATTAGAATCCATTAGGATGTTGTTAGCATATGCATGTCATAAGGATTTTATTTTGTATCAAATGGATGTCAAGAGTGCTTTCTTAAATGGATACATTATGGAGGAAGTTTATGTGAAACAACCTCCTGGTTTTGAAAATGAAAAATTTCCAGATCATGTGTATAAGTTATCCAAGGCTTTGTATGGTTTAAAACAAGCACCTAGAGCTTGGTATGATAGGCTTAAAAATTTCTTGTTGGATAACGATTTTTCAATGGGAAAAGCGGACACAACTCTTTTTGTTAAGCATAAGAACCAAGACATACTTATTGTTCAAATATATGTTGATGATATTATCTTTGGTTCTACTAATGAGTTGTTGTGTAAAGATTTTTCATCATGTATGAGCCAAGAGTTTGAGATGAGTATGATGGGAGAGTTGAAGTACTTCCTTGGTCTTCAAATCAAACAAAACGAGGAAGGAATTTTCATAAACCAAGCCAAGTACGTGAAAGATCTACTCAAAAGATTTGGCTATGAAAATGGAACGGCAAAAAGCACTCCTATGAGCACTACCATCAAGCTGGACAAAGATGAGAAAGGTAAGGAAGTTGATATCAAGACTTATCGAGGTATGATCGGATCCTTACTCTACTTGACTGCTAGTAGGCCTGATATTATGTTTAGTGTTTGCTTGTGTGCTAGATTTCAATCTTGTCCTAAAGAGTCTCACATGCTTGCTGTCAAACGCATTTTTCAATATTTAATTGGTACTATTAATCTTGGCCTTTGGTATCCTAGAGGAACTCATATTGATTTAACTTGTTATTCGGATGCCGATTTTGCTAGGTATAAGGTTGATAGAAAAAGTACTAGTGGAACATGTCACTTCCTAGGCCATTCTCTTGTCTCTTGGTTTAGTAAGAAACAAAACTCGGTTGCGCTTTCAACCACTGAGGCAGAATATATTGTCGTAGGTAGTTGTTGTGCACAAATTCTATGGATGAAACAAACCCTTAGAGACTTTGGTATTAAATTTGATCAAATTCCTATCTTATGTGACAATACTAGTGCTATAAATCTTTCTAAGAATCCTATTCAACATTTTAGGACTAAGCATATAGAAATTAGACATCATTTCCTTAGAGATCATGTTCAAAAAGGAGATGTCGTAATTAAATTTGTTTCCACTGAAAATCAACTTGCGGATATCTTTACAAAACCTCTTAGCGATGAGCATTTTATAAAGATAAGACATGAGCTTGGAATGATGAATGTTGAATCTTAATTCATGTTTTACTACATGACTTGATATGGTTGTTATCATATGGATTTATGCTTCATGAATTAGATAACTTGATATTCTTGTAAATTTATGATTTTATGATTTTGTGTTTCATGCATTAATTAGCTTATTGAAAGGTTTTAAATCTCAAAATGATTTAAAATTAATCAATTATTAAGGCCGGAAATAAAATGGTGTGTGTAGTACAAGTATAAGAGCTAGCAAATATTCCCTTTCCATTTATCCGGGAAAATATTTTTTTTTATTAATCTCTCTCGGGACAAATTCCGGGTAACCGGATTTGCTTAGCCACCTCTCTGCCTCACAACCGGTCTACCGGTTCTTCAATCCGGAAAGCCGAATTTGGAAGGGAACTCACTGCCTCATAATCGGTCTACCAGTTATCAAAACCGGAAAGCCGAATTCGCGTGCATGCTTGCTGGAACAAAACCAGATTTTCGGCTCAAGACAATCCGGCAAGCCGAATTTGTGTTTCTCACTCTCGGGTCCATATCCGGCCAACCGGTTAAGAAAACCGGCAAGCCGTTTTCGAGCTTATTGCTCTCGGGTTCATATCCGGCAAACCGGATAACAAATCCGGCACGCCATTTTCAGCTTTCAACTCTCTGCCCAAGAACCGGATTTCCAGATTTTCTGATTCCCGGTCTAACCGGCAAAGCCGTTTGTGGAATTGTGAGCTACTGCCCAATAACCGACTAGCCGGTTAGGAAATTCGGATAGCCGGATTCGTGTGTTTTTCTTTGCTGGACTACAACCGGCTTGCCGGTTAAAGACATCCGGCAAGCCGGATTCGAGACTATTTTTGCTGTTCACCTTCTTCCTCCTTCATTCGGCAAACCGTTTCTTGTTCTCTCACTAAAAGCCGTTTACTCATCTCTTAATTTCACTTTAAATTCCAACTTTTTTCTTCCATTTTCACATCAAATTGAGTCAAGAAAATCGTTCCCCATCACTTCATTCACTCAAAACAATCTTTAAACTTCATTTTCAACATCCAAAACCCTAGATCTCAAACTCAACCTAGGGTTTATCCGACTTTTTCTCTCTCTAGATTTCTCACTCTCAAGCCGTTTTTGATCCAATTTGTTTCTCCAAATCACTTTCAATCTTCATCATCTTCATTCTCTTTGGTGTTTTTATCTTCAAATCAATCCAAATCAAAATGTCAAGCTCTCGGCCGGTTCGAAGAAAAGGCAAAGAACTGGTTCAACAAAACACCCGGCCACGGGAAGCAAGGGGCACCTCAAATCAATCCACTTTTGAGTCCATTCATTTTCAGAACAAGCAACACTTGATCAAATGATTTTAATAAAATTTTCGGACTCGTGAGGTACTCAACTCTTTCTTTGTTTTACCGGATGTTTTGCATTCTCTCAAGATTAGTCATAGAAATTTATTTCAATTGTTGGGAGATGTTGGTTGGATTGATGCTTTGTTGATTGAGGAAAATGTGTATCCCGACTTGGTGAAAGTATTTTACTCGAATATGGATTGTTCCGCGGAGAAAGAGAATCGAGTAATCACCACAGTTGGAGGAGTTTTGATTGAATTTGATGATTTGGAGTTGAACTCCATCCTAGGATCTTCCGATGATGGCCTGGACATTTTTTCTCTTAGGAAACCTCCTGATATTGATGACTATGTTCATGTTGATGCCGTTCGTAATATTTGTCGGCGTAGTGATCTTTCTGTTGAAGACTGTACCATTCATTTCCGTACTCAGTGTCTTTGTCTTCAAACTCGTTTTTTGCTTCGTATCATCCAGTCCATTGTACTTCCTAGATCAGGACATTTGGATGAGGTGTCTCACATGGATGTCGCCATGATTGACTGTATTCTTAGAGGTCGCCCGGTTGACTTGGGCTATTCCATTGTTCGCACCATGTTGAGCATTCCAGCCTTGATTACCCGCTCTCTTCCTTATGGTCACTTCATTACTCGTATTCTTAAATTCTTTGAAGTGCCGATTCTAGAACCTTCTTGTAGGCCATCCAAGGGTATTGGGGATGAGGTTATTGTTGGGTTAGGCTTTGAGTGGAAGGATGACACTTGGGTCAAATACAGCGATAACAAGTTTACCTTTCTAGCCCCAAGTAATGATTGGCCACTTAATGCTGTGATTCCAGCTGATCAGCTTCTAGTTTTCTCATTCTCATTTCGAGGGCAGCGTAGGCGTCGAATTTCTTCCACGGTTGCTTCAGTTCCTAGTGCATCTGCATCTGCTTCATCACCTCCTTGGCCTCCTACCTCTGGAGATGTTACTCTTCAGCAGCTTATGGATGAGGTGCGGACACTTTCGGTGCCGCAGACTGAGCTTCAGTAGGAGCAGCAGCAGCAGCGGCAGCAGCAGCAGCAGCTCATTCATGGACAGCGCCTCCTCTTCGAGCACTTCGACATTCCATATCCGTTTCCACCTCCTTCACCTCCATCCTCACCACCTGGGTAGTATCTCATGCTTGTACTTGGACACACCTACATTTCATTTACTGCATTGTGTGTTCTTTTATTTTCGACTCTATGGATGGTTATTGTGCTTTTCGGTTTATGTATTTGTTTTGGATGATATGGATTTGTTATGACTATCTATGTTGGATGATATGGATTTGTTTTGGTTAATCATTATGGATTATATGGATTTCTTTATGCTTATGGATTTTTTTTACTAATGTGCTTGTGTTGCTATTTTGATGATTGATAGGGGGAGCTTTTATTCTTTTTGATGATGAAGGGGGAGAATGATTCAATATGTGTTATGAAAATATGCATGTATCTAGGGGGAGCATGTATGCAGGGGGAGCTTTTTGTTAAACAATTTTCAAATCATTTTTTAACTTGCATTGATTAAGGGAGAGCGTTTTCATAACTAGATTAAATCTTTAATGTGCTTTGTCATCATCAAAAAGGGGAAGATTGTTAGCCTATATGGCTATAAATATTGATTTTGATGATAACAAATCACATGTATTTATTAAACAAAGATTTATGAATTGTGTTTTTATAATAAGAAAATGATGTTATGGAATTAAAGCTTTTTGGACTAAAATGAGAGTAATTTCAAAAATTTTTATAGTGTTTTAAATTTCAGATTTAGACCTATTTGACATTATTTAAATATTTTTGGGTCATTTTATAATTTCACAAAGTTTGGGTGAAATCATAATTTCAGAAAGTTTTGGGATTAACGAAGTATTACTTAGAAATTCTAAAATTGGATCTATGTGCAAAGTTTCATAACGTTTTGGGCCATACTATAGTTTTATAAAGTTTTGGGGTCAAACTAAAAATTTTGAAAAAATTTCACTGTAGCAGGTTACTGTAGCATCCGGCTTACCGGATATAAAAATCGGCAAATCGGATATTGGGCAGAATGTATCCATAACGAAAACGGCTTACCGGATTCCGAATCCGGCAAGCCGGTTAGGCATTAGATTGCTTTTAAATTTTTATTAAACTTATTGCTTTCAATTTTTATTAAGACATTAGATTGTTTATTGTGTGGATTTGTTTATTGCACAATTATATTTCATAAAGCATCCTCGTGGGGGTATAGAATCCATTCTTCATCCTCATCCGTCCACATGATTGGCACTTGCCTGATTCTTACTCACTTGGCTGCTAGGGTGTTGAAGAATACCTCTTTACTAGTTATGGCGTATCTAGCATAATTCTTCCTCGATCTGTTGGAATCTCCGGCCAATGTTGGGCCCCTAGCTATCACCCTTACTGCAGGCTGCTCGCGCCTCAAGTTTCTGTCATTCTGCTCCCCTTCATGTCGAGGCCACCATCGGGAAAGTCCAATCTATAAACTCGTCCAGGTACCGATTTCTCACCAAATCTTTAACCTGGGTCTTGAGATCTCTGCATTATGCAGTGGTATGGCCATGAGTGCCATGAAACTTACAATAGCGTCCCCTATCCCTCCTGTTGGGTAGCTTTGTTATTGGGGCAGGGAGGTACAGTAATCCCCGGTCCTTTATGGCCTCGTACACCTCGTCCAAGGACATTTTCAAAGAAGTATACCACCCATAGTCCTGGTTGTGGTCGATCATGTGCACTACCCTTTCTCTATTTGCGCCGTTCTGAGTTGGAGGCGGTGGCAGCGCTTCTGACCTGCTCCCTCTACTACCGTGGGAGTGTGGATGAAGACCACCATAAACCGAGTCATGCCTTCTCCAAGGCTTCTTAACTGGTGAACGAGGAGGTTACGCCCTACTGCGCTGNGTTGGAGGCGGTGGCAGCGCTTCTGGCCTGCTCCCTCTACTACCGTGGGAGTGTGGATGAAGACCACCATAAACCGAGTCATGCCTTCTCCAAGGCTTCTTAACTGGTGAACGAGGAGGTTACGCCCTACTGCGCTGATATTGTGCTGGCCTCTGATGAGGCTGGTAAGCAGTTATCCGACCTCCTGCACCACTACCTGAGGCCTGGTGGTCCCTCCTCCTGATCGGCCCATTCCCTGGTAATACTCTCTTCTATTTCTTTCCCAACCCTTCTAGCTGGTCTGTCTTAATCCGTGCTGCCTTTTCTTCTTCAATCTCAATGTCCCTCTTAGTGTGCTCATATGCGGCTGCATACGTCTGGATAACCGGGTTTCTCAAGTTGTACCACAACCTTCCTATCTTCACCCCTTCTTTCAATCCCCTTAATGCCTGAGGATGGTTGAAGGCTCCCAAATCGAGGACAGCACAATGAAACCTCTTGATGAATTCCCGAAGGGTTTTTTGCTCCCCCTGCTTCATGCTTTTCAACTCCATCATGTCATCTTCTAGTGCCATTGGTCCACGAAACTGCTCTGCAAATTCCAGGCACATCTGCTCGAAGGTTTTAATGCTCCCCCGAGGAAGTTTCCTGTACCACTCGCGTGCACGTCTCTCTAGGGATAGTGGGAACACCCTGCACCTTTGGGCTTGAGATAATCCTTGTACCCCAGTTATGTCGTTGAAGCGCTCTATGTGCACCAGCGGATCAGTTCGTCCCGAATATCTAAGGCTTGGGAGGCGAAAATCTCTTGGAATGACTGCCCTCATGACCTCTGCTGCGAGCGGTGATTCTCCGTCCAGCATTATTCTCCAACCAGGAGCTCTGCTCCTTCCTTGCATGTCATCAATTACCTGCGCTAGTCTGCGCACTTCCTCCTCCAGCTGCACTGCACGACCAGGGTCTCGTGCTGCAACTTAGTCCCGCTCTTGCTCTACATTATGTAAGTGTTGCTTGAGCTCTGTTTCCTCTGCATTTGCCACCCCATCGTCCTCATCAAAAATCTGTCTTGCTGGGGATTGCTCTTCCTCTCTATGAATTTCTCCCCGTAGAGTTAGGTTACATCTCTCACCACCAAATCTCCTGGTCGTTTGACTTCTCCTCGTACTATCGTGTCCTGGTGCCACTCCACCACCTCTCACCCTTTCCTCTTGGGTTCCCCTTTGTTCACTCCACAGCTCATGCAAGATGGTTGTCAGGGTCTCCATCTGCTTTTCCATCCGTTCCATCTGGTCAAACATGGCTTTTTGCCGTGCTTCACTGGCTATCTCACTCAACGTCACGAAATCGTTAAGCCTCATGTCACCCCCTTGTGCACTACTTCCTCATGCCTCCATTGTTTTTCCACTTGCTTTACTCCTCATCTTGCTATCAACAGAAGCTTTTTTATGAACTCCCCACGGACGGCGCCAAAATGTTGATGCAAGATTCTGGTTGCCTCCTCTACACGACCAGGATCTCTGCTCGATCAACTCTACCACGATCTGGACCTCTCCTCGTAAAGCTTCTTCTCCAGAAGTTCATGCGTACATAGAAACAGGTCAGAGCACGCCGATTGTTTTCCCGACGTAAACCCTCAGATGCTCAAGTCAGAAATGAAGGTTTTTGTGTTCCTGGGAATGCTAGCCACAAATCTTATGGTGTATTAATTCTTTAGAGCTTTCTCTCTTTTTTTCAGTTCTAATCTCAAAAATTCTAACCCTTTTACCTTCGTTGGCTACATTTTTATAAGCCACTTCTGAACTCATGCATTCCCTCCATTCGCGCTCGTTATCCTCCCACCTCTCGAAAGTGGATGCTCCATTTCCGTAGTCGTGGGTGGTTGCGTGGCTTTCGTGCCTTGATTCTCGGACTGGAGAGCACGCCTCGCCAACTGTCGTTGACCGGGTCTCCTCGACTCAACCTTTAGTAGGAATGTAGCAGAAATGGTTGTATGCTTCCAACAGGAGATTGGCCTCGTGGATGACATGCTCGTGGATGAGCAGGATATTTCCATGGTCTCCTCGACTCAACCTTTAGTAGGAATGTAGCAGAAATGGTTGTATGCTTCCAATAGGAGATTGGCCTCGTGGATGACATGCTCGTGGATGAGCAGGATATTTCCTGCTCCTACTCCCCCGGCTACCAGACTCTTACAGGATATACCTGCTCGAGGAACCCTGTTGCTAAATGTCTGCTCATCACTGCTGGTCTTCGTCGAAGCATATCCCACAAACATAATTGTTAGTTATTTTATTAGTTATTTTTAATTAATTAAATTATTTTATTGAATAGGGAATTAATTGAAGATTATGGATAAAAAGGACATGAAGAAATTCAATTTAGGAAGCATTAAAGATTAATTGATTTTGGAAGCAATTAGACATACATGCATGTGGAAGTGAAGCCAAGGAAACTGAAGCTAGTGAATTAATTCATCCATGCACATGAAGACAAAGAAGATTATGACCATCACGTGGAGATAAATGTAGAAATTGACTTTAACTCAATTTGCTGGCTTTCCCGTTTTGCCTTATAACAATTGGAAAAAAAATATTAAAAGATTTAACTATAGAGGCGGCTGCTTGGCTTACTACAATTATAATTGAAGTTAGAGAAGAATTCGGTCAACTAGCATTATAAAAAAAGAGAATTCGGTCAATTATAAAGAGAAGCCGCCAGAGGAAGCAAGAGCCGCGAAACAGAGCTCCAATATTCCCATGGCTGATTTTATTAATTTTGTTTCTCTCAATTCAAGTATGTCTAACTAATTTTCTTATACTGAGGTTAAGAATGAAACATTATTCAATGAAATAATTGTATTTTTATATAATAAATTCCTTATATACATTCTTTGATAATTATGATTTTTGTTTCACATGATTAGTTGGATGTTATTAAATATTTTCACAAATTCTGTCATACATTAATGATTGTTAGGATTAATATCTTACTAAATTTATGCTTGGATATATAAAATTTATATATGATTATCTTTGATTCTGTGTCTTTCATTAAATTGTTTACACAGAGTGCTTAGAAAAACTTTGACTCTTTGTTATTCAATATATTTATATGAGATGCTTAGATATCATACTATTAAGCAGAAAAAGAACTTACACAAGATTAATTTTATTTAGACTTAATTGTTATATCCATGAGATGACATAGATTGATTTTGAGTTGTCACTCTAAAATTTGGAATTAATTAATAATTAGATAATTACTAATTGAATAGTGGGTGATTCTGAAACCTTCGTAATTTTTGTCTTATTGAATTCTCATTTACTTTAATTATTTTCTTAGTTTAATTAGTTTAATTTCTCTTAAAACTCAATTTGTTCAACTAGGTTAAGATTACTATTAATTTTAAATTTAAATTAGATTTTTCAATTTATAAGAATCCATGTGGGTTCGACTTCGTTACCACTATTCTATTTCTAGATTCGTGCAATTACTAGTATATTAAAATTTTACACAACAGTGAGCTTCTCCTAACTTTGAAAGTAGGACAAGTTTAGACTTAAAACAAGGAAGTCACCTCTCTTTTTTTTTTTTTTTAACCCTTAATTTAAACTAGACTTGACTTAGACCTTTTCAATTTGGTTGCATTCGCGGAAATCAATTTGGTTGCATTCGCGGAAATTGCAAGGTAAAAAATGGCGTTGCTATTGATGCTTACTGGCTGAAAGAATTTGTCGGCTTGATTTTAAGTTTTTGTGCCATGACATATCACACCGTCAAAGAATGTGTGCGCTGGATTTTAAGCGTTTGTGTGATGATATCTTACATTATCAGTCATGTCATGATGATGTGGATGAAAGTGGTGGAAAAGGTTTTAAGCTTTTGTTTCAGAATTGGTGTTGCTGTTGGTGCTCATGGGCTGGGAGAATGTGTGGGCTGGATTTTGAAATTTTGTGTGATGACATATCACATAATTAGTTATGTTATGCTGACGTGGATGATGTGGTGGGGCGATGATGTGGTGCCGAGGTGGAGAAGCCATGGGCCCAATTTTTGGGGGTTTCGTTATCTCGAAACGTAAGACAATTTATACCTTCACCAATTTGGTTTTAGAATCATCAGCCGAAAAAGGTTAAACTTATGGTGATTGTTGGTTGCAGCCTCGATGCCACTGTGTTTGAAGTGTGATTTTTGTATTTCTCCGATTACATATGGGGAGATAGGACTCTCTGAGAATGAATTTCTTCCTCCTGGGTAGCAAAAGGCGCTGTCTTTTACCACATTGTGCAGCACACTTCATGTTTTGACAAAGCTTACTGTATGGCCATATGATACTTATTATTTATTAACATTTGTAGAAAGCTATTTGGTTCTTATTATCTTGTAGATGCTGCCCACAAACACTACAATTGGATAAGAAATACTTTGATGGATCTCAGTTCTGGATATCACCTGGTGCATTGTTTGGTTTATTTTATGGCCATAGACACTACGTTAACATTCCTGTGTATCAATAGTGTATATATATAATTAGTAAAATGTTTTGAACATTAACTTTGTTACTTAATTTTCTGCGGAAAATTGCCAACTGGTGGATTTGGTTGAATTATATGATACCTCTTGGGACGGGCGGACCCAATTTGGGCCATTAAGTTTTCTTTTAAATGTACCCCAAGTCCCTTTTGAAAAAGTTAGATAAAAGAATTTAGACACATTTTTCATATATTAAAAGATTTGTAGTTCAATGATAAGAGTGCTATTTAATGGTTTCAAAACCTTAGTTCAAATCCCATTAGCCACATTATTTTATTTTTTAAAATACTTTGTGGAAACTACTTTGAAAAATGATATTTTCACGCATTTAAAAAAAATAATTTATTACTATTATTATTTAGAATTTAAAAAAAAGTAATAAAATTTGAGTTTATAAGACTTAAAATGTATTCAAGTGAACATTAAAAAAAATCTAAATTAAATAAATTTTTTTGAACTATGCCTCCCCTCATTTTAGTTTCTAGGTCCGCCACTGCCTCTTGGGTACTAAATGGTATGATTACTTCACAATATGGAGATATTGGCACGGAAATTATTGTATTTGGTGAAACCAGAACATTGTCTTCCTTCTGAGAAGATTATTTTGGGTTTCACCATCTATCCTCTTGTTTCTTGCATTTTTTTTTTTGCATATTATATAGGAAAGCTCAGAAGATGAAATATGTTTTTGGATCAATATTGCCTAGATGAATATTGCAGCAAATAGCTGACTATGTATTTAATTGAAAATAGTTTAGCTATTTTTTATATAGGCTGAACAATTAAAACATTATCATCTCCTCTTGAATTTCTAAAATTTAGAGTTGCTTTCATCGCCCTTTATCAAACTTACTGATAGGTCCCAGTCAGAATTAGCGGAAAACAACAAGTAAATAATTTGTTCTTCTTAGGGTGAGAACTACCGCAATTGCTAATTGAATTAGATAAAAGTCTGATATCTTTTTATTGAAATATTCGAGTCTATTTATAGAACAAAATTAATGAAATAAAGTAGTTAAAATCAATTAAACCACTTAGCTATAATTTCGAAGTAAATAATAATCTTAAAGGAAACATGATTAAATCTGAATTCTTCATCAATACGGCTTGACGTAGTAAGCTTTCCGTTGATTTTTTGAAGAGTCCTTGAAGGAACGTGATGCCCACCTCATGCATGGCTTGCACGGTTACTTGAACTTGCGTATGCTCTTATCATTACCTCCTCCTCGAAAAGAACCCTTGTCCCCAAGGGTTAGTGAAGGAAACTGCTGATGGATCATTGCTGTGTCTTCCTCTGTTTCACTCTCAAGTTTTGTCATTGCTGCAGATTCTTCATGTATGTTCTCTTCGTCTTCGGCTTCAAGGATTAACAACTGTGATTTTGTGCACTTATGACCTGCAGTGAATTTATCATTACAATTAAAGCACAAGCCTTGAGCTCTTCGCCTTTGCATCTCCTCCCAAGAAAGCTTTTTAATTGGTATTGCTGGTGAAGCGTGATTGTTGAAGATTTGTGGTGGCGGTGAATGGCTGAAATCTGGTGATCCCACCAGCCTCTTCTGTCGCTGCAATTGTTCATCTCTCATGCTTGCCAAACTGATCGCTTCCTTAAGAGTTCTCGGTCTGAACAGCCGGATTTCCTCAGATATCTCGGGTTTCAATCCTCCCATGAATGTGCCGACAAGAGCCTTTTGAGTCCACCCTTGAACCCGGTTGCCAAGCCTCTCAAATTCTTTCTGGTAATCTCGAAGAGTGCCGGTTTGCTTGACCCTAGATAGCGCCTCGTCGAAGTCCTCACAATCGGTTGGCCTAAACCTCGCCCATAGCTCCTCCATGAAGATTTCCCAAGTAACGTCTCGTCCTTCCTCTTGATAAGATTTCCTAAGCCACTGCCACCATTGGTTAGCTTCTCCCTCCAAGTGGAATGAAGCCAAGACAACTTTTTCGTCTTCTGTTGACCCTTGGTATTCGAAGAATTGATCGACGCGGTTGAACCACTCGGTGGGGTCGTTGCCGGCATAACGTGGGAACTCCAGTTTTGCCACTCTTGATTGAAACTGCTGCTGTCTGCCATCCTTGTCTTCTCGGTTTGGTCGCGATGTTGCTATGTTGTTGTTGATGCTAGGTGCGTCTTTGGATGTATGGAGAGACTCTGCAAGTTTGCTCAAGGTTTCTTCAATATGAGCCAACTTGTCGTTAATTCCTAACTCCATGCGCTGCATCTTATCTTGCATCTCCCCGAGCTCCATTTCTATCCGTTCGATGCGTTCCTTGTTGGTTGTCATCCTTGCCTAGCTTTGATACCAATTGATAGGTCCCAGTCAGAATTAGCAGAAAACAACAAGCAAATAATTTGTTCTTCTTAGGGTGAGAACTACCGTAATTGCTAATTGAATTAGATAAAAGTCTGATATCTTTTTATTGAGGTATTCGAGTCTATTTATAGAACAAAATTAATGAAATAAAGTAGTTAAAATCAATTAAACCACTTAGCTATAATTTCGAAGTAAATAATAATCTTAAAGGAAACATGATTAAATCTGAATTCTTCATCAATACGGCTTGACGTAGTAAGCTTTCCGTTGATTTTTTGAAGAGTCCTTGAAGGAACGTGATGCCACCTCATGCATGGCTTGCACGGTTACTTGAACTTGCGTATGCTCTTATCACTTACAACATTTTCATAGCATCCGACTCTATCATCATCACAGGCAATACCAACTTGGACTTCAAATCTGATTGCTTCTGCCTCTGCAAGGTCGACATCACCATTGAATCCTTGAGTTATTTACTGTGACAGCCATGAATTCACCCACCTCAGAATTTGTGACAACTACCCCTACACCTGCCAAGTTCTTTTAAGCAGTAACATCCGGATTTACATTAAGCTTGTACTAATTTTCCAAAGAGGTAGTCCAAATTGGATTCTTAGCATTGTTACCATGTTGTTATATTATCACATCTTGATGTTGGCTAGAACATTCATAGACCGAAGATAAAAAGGTTTTATTGATAAATGATTTTTTAAACGATTATTTATTGATAATAATTGTTGCATTATGACTTAACTGATTATGAATTTTACCGTCTATACGTTTTTTGTTATAAAATGATTACTGGTTTCTAATTATTGTTCTTCACAAAGATTATTATGTACTTTATCGTTATTAAAATTTTATATATGAGTTTGCTTACCGAGTTGACGACTCACCTCTTGTCTTTGACATTTTAGAGATTGATTAGAGAGATGTGGGTGATGAGCATAATTTATATACATATTTTACCCTTAATAATATAATTGCTAGTTATATTTATTTATTATTTTTAATTAATTGAATTGTTTTATTGAATAGGGAATTAATTGGAGATTGTTGATAAAAAGGGCATGAAAACACTTTAAATTGAGAAGGAATAAAGATTAAATTGGAAGACAAAAATGCAACCAAGAATTAATGGAAGTCAAGAAGACCAAAATTGGAAGTCAATCTCTTCAAAGGATGAACGGTGGGCATGCATTTGGAAAGCAAAGATTTGGCAATTTAGAATGCATGTGCTGGGCATTAAAAGAAGAAATCATTAATTGGCCTTTTGCTTTTGTGGTCAAACGTGTGCTTTGCTTTCAAAGTTTAGTAAGGAAATAATTTTAAAAGGCTTTGATGAGTGGGCTTTATAAGTTGGTGGAGAAGAATTAATGCAATTAGAATCCAATAAGGATTAAGCAAGTCAGTGACCTTATATAAAGGCAAGAGGGCCACGGGAGGAAGAGGAGAGTTGGAGACGCAAGGATTCAAGACAGAGAAGAAAATCTGCAGCAATTCGGCTTCCCCATGGCTGATTTTATCTCTTTTGTTGCTCCTAATTCAAGTATGTCTAGCTAATTTTCTTATACTGAGGTTAAGGATGAAACCCTATTTAATGAAATAATTATCTTTTTATTTATTTAATTCCCATATATGTTCTTTGATGATTATGGTTTTTGTTTCACATGATTAATTGGATGTTATTAAAATCTTTTCATCAATTCTGTCATGCATTATTGATTGTTAGATTAATATTCAATTAAATCTATACTTGAATCTTTAAAGTTTATATATGATTATCTTTGATTTTATGTCTTTCATTAAATTGTTTACCTAGAGTGCTTAGGAAAACTTTGACTCTTTGTTATTCAATATGTTTACATGGGATGCTTAGATGTCATACTATTAAGCAGAAAAAGAACCTACACAAGATTAATTTTATTTGGGCTTAATTGTTATATCCATGAGATGACATAGATTGATTTCGAGTTGTCACTCTAAAATTGGGGATTAATGAATATTTAGATAATTACTAGTTGAATAGTGGTGGATTCTAAAACCTTGGTAATTTTTATCTTATTAAATTCTCATTTACTTTAATTGTTTTCTTAGTTTAATTAGTTTAATTTCTCTTAAAACTCAATTTGCTCAACTAGGTTAGAATTAATATTAATTTTAGATTTAAATTAGACTTTTCAATTTATAACAATCCCTGTGGGATCGACCTCGTTACCACTATTCTATCTCTAGATTCGTGCGCTTGCGAGTATATTAAAATTTTCACAACAAGTTTTTGGCGCCGTTGCCGGGGATTGTGCTAGAAAGTCAGTTTAATCTAGGTTGATTTGATTCTTCCACTAGTTATAATTTAGGTTGTCTTTTATTTATTTATTTAATTTTTTTTATAAAAAAACACAAAAATATTATTTTTTACTTTGAATTCTTGTTTGGTTATTTGATTTCTTTTAAATTTTTTTTATTTTTATTATTGTTGTTTTATTTTTCTTCTTTGTCTAGTTAGTTTATGAGTGTTTGGAAACGCGATTCAACAAATCGTTTAGTAAAAAAAGAGTCTAAAATTGATAGTAGCCAAGTTAGTTCTTCTCAAGTGATGGATGACCCAAATAGAATATTGCCAGTACTACCACCAGTGCCAGCATAGAAAACCCCTAGAGAATATTTTTCACCACTTGCAGCCAATTAACCATCTTGTATTGTGTTGCCACAAACTACAGCAACACACTTTGAACTTAAGCCCTCTGTCATTCAACTTTTACCATCTTTCCATGGGTTAGAGAGAGAGGATCCATATTTGCACATTAAGGAATTTCTTGACATATGCTCTACATTTCGTTTTCAAAATTTTAATGATGAGTCAATTAGGCTTCGTATGTTCCCTTTCTCATTAAAAGACAAAGCAAAAGCTTGGTTGAATTCACTTCCTGCTGGGTCTATTAGTACATGGGATGAATTGAGTAATAAGTTTCTCACCAAGTTTTTCCCTATGTCTAAAACAAATGCCCTTAGGAGAGAGATAAGTGATTTTTATCAAAGAGAGGGTGAGCAATTTTACGAGTGTTGGGAAAGATTCAATGATTTACTCCTCAAGTGTCCCCACCATGGTTTTGAAAAATGGAGACTTATACAATGCTTTTATAACGGTTTAACCATGTCAAATCGTCATATGGTAGAGTCTATGAATGGTGGGAGATTTTTGAACCTACATGAAGGGGCTGCATGGGATTTCTTTAATTCACTTTCTGAGAATTCTCAACAGTGGGATTTTTCAAATCAAAGGGAAAAATTATCTCAAGTTTCTAGAAAGGGGTTATATGAAGTTAAGGATGATTTTGATGTGAAATCCACTCTAGCTACACTTTCGAGGAAAGTAGATGCCTTAGCTCTGAATCAATCCATGAATCATCATCCTAGTGTAGCTAATGAGGTTTGTGCTATTTGTTCTAACTTGTCTCATACAGCACAGAATTGTCCATCATTACCAGTCTATCCAGAGGCTTATTCTGAGCAGGTACATGCCTTACAATCATATGAAAAAAACTCCAATAGTCCATATTCATCCACATATAATTCTAATTGGAGGAATCACCCTAATTTTTCTTGGAAACAAAATCAACATTTGTCAAACCAAGGAGGACAACAATTTAACATGCCCAATCAACAATTTGTCCCTCCTAACCAAGTATATCCTCCTGCCCAACAACCTATGTCTCAATTTGTTGCACCCCAACAAAGAAAGCCTTCTTTAGAGGATACACTTCAAAGTTTCATTCAGTCAACCCAACAAGCTTTTCAGTCAAACACTCAAGCTATTCTAAAGCTTGAACATCAATTGGGTCAATTAGCAACTACTGTAGCAGAGAGAGAAAAAGGAAAATTTCCAAGTCAACCAATTCCCAATCCCAAAGGAGTGCATGAAGTTGGATCGAGTTCAAGCCATCAGCATGAAGAAGCAAAATCTGTTATGACCTTGAGAAGAGGAAAATTATTTGACAATAAGGTGGAGGTTCCAACAAGGAAGACATCTGAGCCTACTTCTTCAGATCCAGTTCCATCACAAGACTCATCAACAAATGATCCAGAAGAGAGTGGCCCACCAGTTTACACTCCTAAGGCTCCTTTTCCTCAAAGATTAGCAAAGGTAAAGAAAGGGACTTCAACAGGTGAGATTATGGAAATCTTCAAACAGGTAAGTATAAACATCCCTTTACTCGATGCTATTAAGCAAGTTCCTTCCTATGCTAAGTTTTTGAAAGATTTATGCACTAAAAAGAGAAATTTACATGTCACTAAAAAGGCATTTTTAACTGAACAAACTAGCAATTTACTTCAATGTAAAATGCCACCAAAATTTAAGGATCCTGGTTCTCCTACTATCTCATGTGTTATAGGGAACCAATGTTTTGATAAAGCATTATTGGATTTGGGTGCTAGTGTTAATCTCTTGCCTTATTCTGTTTACATGCAGCTTGGACTAGGTGAGTTAAAATCAACTCCTATTATTTTGCAACTTGCTGATAGATCAATGAAAATACCTCGTGGTATTATAGAGGATGTGTTGATACAGATTGATAAATTTTATTATCCTGTTGATTTTATCGTTATTGATACTCAGCATGTACATGATCCTAAGAAACACACTCCAGTTATTCTAGGTCGTCCTTTCTTAGCTACAGCTGATGCTCTTATTAATTGCAGGAATGGAAATATGCAGCTATCTTTTGGTAATATGACCATGGAATTGAATATTTTTAATGTTACCAAGCAGCCACAAGAAGAAGAAGAAGTTGTTGAAGCAAATATGATAGAGGAATTAGTAGAAGATTCATTCATTTCTAACCATACTGATGATCCATTAGAGGCATGTCTAACTCATTCTGATTTATCTTTTAATAATGACAGTGCAATTGCAGAAGTCAGCGCCTTACTTGATGCACCTCTAATTACGGACACAACTAAATGGAAGACAAAGTCAGAACTACTGCCTCATTTTGAGAAGAAAATTGGCCCATCTGCGGAGGCACCACCAAAATTGGAACTTAAAGCATTGCCCGACACTCTGGAATATGCATTCTTGGGAGAATCTGACACTCTACCTGTTATTATTTCTTCTTCCCTCGATCTTGAGCAAAAAGGTAAGTTGTTAGGTATTCTAAAAGAGCATAAGGAGGCAATAGGATGGACCATCGCTGATATTAAAGGTATTAATCCAGTAGATTGCATGCATCGTATTCATCTTGAAGAAAATGCTAAACCTATTAGGGAGATGCAACGTAGGCTAAATCCTAACATGAAAGAAGTGGTAAGAGCTGAAGTAATCAAATTATTAGATGCAGGAATTATTTATCCTATTTCAGATAGCTCTTGGGTTAGCCCTGTGCAAGTTGTTCCTAAGAAATCTGGTGTTACAGTAGTTACTAATGCTAATAATGAATTAATTCCCACTAGAGTAACTACAGGTTGGCGTGTTTGCATTGATTATAGAAAATTGAATTCATTCACAAGAAAAGATCATTTTCCTCTTCCATTTATTGATCAAATGCTTGATAGACTTGCAGGTCATGATTTTTATTGTTTTCTAGATGGATATTCAGGTTATAATCAGATCCCTATAGCTCCAGAGGACCAGGAAAAAACTACTTTTACTTGTCCATTTGGAACTTTTGCATATAGGAGAATGCCATTTGGTTTATGCAATGCACCTGCTACTTTTCAAAGATGTATGCTTAGCATTTTTTCTGATATGGTTGAGAGATTTCTTGAAGTATTCATGGATGATTTTTCTGTTTATGGAGATTCTTTTGATGAATGTTTGCAGCATCTAACATTAGTTTTGCAGAGATGTAAAGAAAAGAACTTGGTTCTAAATTGGGAAAAGTGTCACTTCATGGTAAAACAAGGTATTGTTCTTGGTCATATAATTTCCAGCAAAGGTATAGAAGTCGACAAAGCTAAGGTGGATTTAATTTCTAATCTTCCACATCCCAAATCCGTAAAAGAAGTAAGATCTTTCCTTGGACATGCTGGTTTTTATAGAAGATTCATTAAAGATTTTAGTAAAATTACTAGACCCTTATGCAATTTACTTGTTAAGGATGCACCTTTTATCTTTGATGAATCTTGTCTTGATGCTTTTGCAAAGCTTAAGAAATTGTTAACTTCTTCACCTATCATTCAGCCACCTAATTGGAATTTGCCTTTTGAAATTATGTGTGATGCATCTGATTATGCTATAGGAGCAGTCTTAGGACAAAGATTAGATCGTGTGCCTTATGTGATTTATTATGCTAGTAGGACACTCAATGATGCACAGTTGAACTATTCAACTACAGAAAAAGAAATGCTAGCTGTAGTGTTTGCACTTGATAAATTCAGATCTTATCTTATAGGTTGTAAAGTGATTATTTTTACTGATCATGCTGCTTTAAAATATTTGCTTACTAAGAAAGATGCTAAGGCAAGATTGATTCGTTGGGTGTTGCTTTTACAAGAATTTGACATTGAATTTAGAGATAAAAAAGGTTCTGAAAATGTTGTGGCAGATCATTTATCTCGTCTTGATCTTAAATTTATTCCAGAATCTTTACCTTTGAATGAGTCTTTCCCAGATGAGCAACTTATGAGTGTAAATGTGGTACCATGGTTTGCTGATATAGTTAATTACCTTGCTACAGGTCAAATCCCAGAGCACTGGACTAAGCAAGATAGAACAAAGTTCTTATCTAAAGTGAAGGACTTCTTTTGGGATGATCCCTATTTATTTAAATATTGTGCTGATCAGATTATTAGGCGATGTGTTCCCGATAATGAAATTCAAAGTGTTATCTCATTTTGCCATGAACAAGCTTGTGGAGGCCACTTTAGTGCTAAAAAGACAGCAACAAAAATTTTACAGTGTGGTTTTTATTGGCCCACTCTTTTTCATGACGCTTATGTTTTCTGTTCTTTGTGTGATAGGTGCCAACGTATGGGTAGCATTTCAAAGAGGAACATGATGCCACTCAATCCTATTCTTGTGGTTGAGATCTTCGATGTATGGGGTATTGATTTCATGGGACCTTTTCCTCCATCTTTTGGTTATCAGTATATATTGGTTGCAGTAGACTATGTGTCGAAGTGGGTTGAAGCTATTCCATGCAAAACCAATGATCATAGGGTTGTAGTGAAATTCTTGAAGAGTAATATTTTGTCTCGTTTTGGTTTTCCTAGAACAATCATTAGTGATGGCGGTACCCATTTTTGCAATAAGCCTTTCAAAACTCTTTTGAACAAATATTCCATTACACATAAGGTTGCCACCCCATACCATCCTCAAACCAGTGGCCAAGTAGAGATTTCTAATAGAGAGATCAAGCAGATTCTAGAGAAAACAGTTAGGCCAGATAGAAAGGATTGGTCTTTGAGACTTGACGATGCATTGTGGGCATATAGGACTGCTTTTAAAACACCAATTGGGATGTCACCTTATAGACTTGTATATGGAAAAGCATGTCATCTGCCAGTAGAGTTGGAGCATCGTGCATATTGGGCTATCAAGAAATTCAATTTTGACATGCAGCAGGCTGGTTCCAAGAGAAGATTACAACTAGCAGAACTTGAAGAGATCAGGAATGATGCATATGATAATGCCAAGATTTACAAGCAACGTATGAAAGTCTTTCATGACAAGCACATTTTGAGAAAATCCTTTACTCCAGGTCAGAAAGTACTTTTGTATAATTCCCGATTGCATCTCTTTCCAGGTAAGTTACGTTCTCGATGGTCTGGTCCTTTTATAGTTCGTACTGTCTTCCCTTATGGAGCAATTGAGATTGAAAATCCTAAAAATGGTGATTTATTTAAGGTCAATGGTCAAAGATTAAAACCATTTTTAGAGTTAAGAACACCAGAAGTTGAGGAGATACTTTTAGATGATCCTGTTTATCAGGATTAATTAAGTCCATCTTTGCACTCTTATTTTATTTTAATAGTAGGTTTTCTTTTCTTTGTTTGTTTTTCTTTTCTAGTATTTTTCTTTTCTAATGTTTTCTTTTCATTTGGTATTTTCTTTTAAGCTTTCCCAGCCCATTCAGGTGTGTTCTCTCCAACTTTCTTTTTATTATTTATGTTTTTATTATTATTAATTTTTTTCTTTCATTTGTTTGCATGCATATCTTTTGTTTGTGAAACATTGAGGACAATGTTCCGAATAAGTTTGGGGGTGGGAATAGTGTGTGCTTTGTTTGTTTAAAAAAACCAAAAAAAAATTTGTTTAAAAGAAAAAAAAAACCAAAATTTTTTTTTGTTTTTTTTGAAAAGCCAATGATAAGAATTTGATTGACAATGAATATGGTTTTTAGAAAGGGTTGAATATTGTCTTAGTTTATACTTGATTCTTGTGTTAGTTCCTCTTGATTGAGATTCTTTAAACCATGAGCACTAATATCAATTCTTTCGTAATTTTGACTTGAAATTTGATATTGACGCAGCCTGAGTTGAGAATTTTAGATAGAGTAAATGACTGTTTGTCTTGATTCTTATCTCCACAATACAAAATAGTATACACGGGCACCAAAGTCAGAAATAGCTACCTATAACCCTTAAGAGTGAAGCTATCCTTGAGTAATTTGGGCCTATGTACCACAAGTATGTAGAGGATAATCTACCATGAGAAGAAGGCTACCTTAAGGGGTAGAGTGAAAGCTCCTGACTATGGTTAAAAAAAAAAAAAAAAAAGTCAAATCAAGTGCATGTGCTGAAAAAAAAATCAAAAGAAAATGCACATAAAAGCCTGTGAAAAAGGAAAAAATTGGAGATCAAGATGATAAGATTAGTTTGACCTACTCTTTTCTTTGTTTGAGGCGAAGGTTGTTGATGTTGAGGATTTTGGGAATGGATTTGATTGAATTGATTTCACACACACACTACAAGAATCGAAAGAGAGATGGGATTGATTATTGAATTAAAGTTAGAACTTTGCCAATATTTAAAATTTTCTTTGAGCTATATAATTTATGCAATCTTTGAGGCTATTTTCATATTTTATTTAAAGTTTTTTTTTACTTTTTATTATTATTTTTTTTTAAATGATGTTTGTGGGTATCATCACTGAAGCCCTCACGAGACTATAACTCGTCCACTAGGGCCGCCTAGGGGTTTAAAGGCTTGTTGCATACGCTAAATGCAATCGCGATTACCTGCGAAAGTGGTTTAGTTAGGATTTACTTTTTGTTTCGTTGCTTTTGTTTTTGTTTTAAATTTTAGTTTTGCTCGAGGACTAGCAAAATCTAAGTTTGGGGGTATTTGATGAGCATAATTTATATACATATTTTACCCTTAATAATATAATTGCTAGTTATATTTATTTATTATTTTTAATTAATTGAATTGTTTTATTGAATAGGGAATTAATTGGAGATTGTTGATAAAAAGGGCATGAAAACACTTTAAATTGAGAAGGAATAAAGATTAAATTGGAAGACAAAAATGCAACCAAGAATTAATGGAAGTCAAGAAGACCAAAATTGGAAGTCAATCTCTTCAAAGGATGAACGGTGGGCATGCATTTGGAAAGCAAAGATTTGGCAATTTAGAATGCATGTGCTGGGCATTAAAAGAAGAAATCATTAATTGGCCTTTTGCTTTTGTGGTCAAACGTGTGCTTTGCTTTCAAAGTTTAGTAAGGAAATAATTTTAAAAGGCTTTGATGAGTGGGCTTTATAAGTTGGTGGAGAAGAATTAATGCAATTAGAATCCAATAAGGATTAAGCAAGTCAGTGACCTTATATAAAGGCAAGAGGGCCACGGGAGGAAGAGGAGAGTTGGAGACGCAAGGATTCAAGACAGAGAAGAAAATCTGCAGCAATTCGGCTTCCCCATGGCTGATTTTATCTCTTTTGTTGCTCCTAATTCAAGTATGTCTAGCTAATTTTCTTATACTGAGGTTAAGGATGAAACCCTATTTAATGAAATAATTATCTTTTTATTTATTTAATTCCCATATATGTTCTTTGATGATTATGGTTTTTGTTTCACATGATTAATTGGATGTTATTAAAATCTTTTCATCAATTCTGTCATGCATTATTGATTGTTAGATTAATATTCGATTAAATCTATACTTGAATCTTTAAAGTTTATATATGATTATCTTTGATTTTATGTCTTTCATTAAATTGTTTACCTAGAGTGCTTAGGAAAACTTTGACTCTTTGTTATTCAATATGTTTACATGGGATGCTTAGATGTCATACTATTAAGCAGAAAAAGAACCTACGCAAGATTAATTTTATTTGGGCTTAATTGTTATATCCATGAGATGACATAGATTGATTTCGAGTTGTCACTCTAAAATTGGGGATTAATGAATATTTAGATAATTACTAGTTGAATAGTGGTGGATTCTAAAACCTTGGTAATTTTTATCTTATTAAATTCTCATTTACTTTAATTGTTTTCTTAGTTTAATTAGTTTAATTTCTCTTAAAACTCAATTTGCTCAACTAGGTTAGAATTAATATTAATTTTAGATTTAAATTAGACTTTTCAATTTATAACAATCCCTGTAGGATCGACCTCGTTACCACTATTCTATCTCTAGATTCGTGCGCTTGCGAGTATATTAAAATTTTCACAACAGTGGGCTTTTTAGTTTAGAGAAGAGGATTTGTTAGCTGAAAAACCTAGACGTTTTTTAGATAAATTAATTGTTCCTACTTCGGTTATTACTTAGAGTTGCAACTTGTTTTGGAGGATTATTGTTCAATTTATTATTTTAGAGACTATGCTTCGATTGTGGAGAATATGGATGTTTTTCGGAATGTTAAAAAGATTAATGTTATGACGCTTCATTCCAATTTCCTCTTCAGATTCTTAAGGAATTTGGAGTATTACACTTTAGATGTAGTGCTATCAAAATTAAGCAAAAACACAACTGTTAAAACATACCTTCACGTAGGTACCTATAACTTGATCAGGGATAATTCCTGTCTCTTTCTCCCTTTCAATCAATTCCAGCATGATTTCTTCACAGGTAAAAACAAATATTCATTTGTTATTACCGTAAAAGATTGATGAAATATCAGCAACCATCAAATTAAGTTTCATGATGCCGAGCGTTCAAGAAATAATGTACCTACTCGGTTTTCCTACACCTTGAAAATGAACAGAAAAATCAAGTGTTTCTCTCACGGTCATCTCAGGAATGTGCACATCATATTGGCTTACATATCTAGATGTTCGTTGGGTGGACAAATTCTTCTAGTTTGTGTCCATTATAAGAAACTTCCCATGTGACCTATAGAAAAAATTAAGATAGACCAAAACTACAACAGTGATTAGAACTTCTTCTTTTCTTCTTCCTTTTTTTTTGACTTATTTATTTTAATTTGTTATAAATTAATTGAGATTGTAGCAAAAGAAAAAAAAAATTGATGAGTTATAACATTACAAATTTACAGCTATGTTGTAGACTGGTCTGTTTTATGATTTTACAGCTTTAGTTACTGATTCTAAAGGCTAAAAAAAAAAGAAATTCTCTTCATCGTGTAAAAAAATCATAATCTTCATATGAATATATTACTGGTGTAAAATATAACTGATGATCTCAAAATATAAAAAACAAAACTAAATTGATCAGCTCAATTTTTAATAATACTCAAATTTTCAGTTCGATTTTTGGTTTAACTTTATCGAACCTAAAACTGATTAACTGAAAATTAAAAAAAAAATGTCACTTCTAAATAAAGGCCCACTGATACAACTTGGCCAATTGTTGTGAATCAGATGGAGCACAATGAGACAGCAAATGAAGAGACCCAGCTTGCAGAAATGGAAGAAGTCCAACCCTTGAATGAGACACAAGCTAGAGAGCAACCCAAGACAGGTCCAGCACGCGCGAGAAAGAAACCAGGATGGCTCAAAGATTTTGTCATTTGAGGAATGTTCGAGAATACTCGAGATATCATAATAACACGAATGTTCTGTTTTCAATTATTGTTTTGTTGTTATCAATTTTATTCTATTTAATTAGTTAAGGGTGCGTGGCTGTTTTTGGAAGGGAGAATATATTGTATTGTCAAGGGACCCGTGGGGGATATAAAAAATAATATATCATTTTGTCTTTTTTTCAACTTCGTCTTTTTTCTCTTCTCTGCAACTCCCCTGTCCCCTTTTTTCTTTCTTCAAATTCTTTTCCCACATATTGGAGCTTGCACTTGCTCAAAGAGTGTCGTATCACCCACAAAATCCAAACGGACGGATGCCAATAGGTTATGCATTTTTATTTAATTCAATATTATTATGATTTAAAGAAAGCCGAACCGTGACTATTCCCAGCCTTTTCTTTTATTTTTATTTAGTGTAATAAACAAATTAAATTGTAGTTAAATAGAGTTTACACGCTCTACTTCCGGGTTTTATTATACCACTAACATCAACAATGATGCTTATATGAACTTCATCTGTCTCTGAGAGTTGTAAATTCAAAGACAATAGGACAAGTTCAGACATAAAACAAAGACGACGCCTTTCTCCTTTTTCTTCTTTTTTTTTTTTTCTAAATTTGAAACTAGACTTGACTTGGTCATTTTCAAAATATAAATCTTGGCCATTATCAGTTTGTTCACAAGAAAAAGCTAAGAAAATCTAAATGTTGGCCACTATCAACTTCTTTGCAAGAAAAAGCTAAGGAGAGTTGACATGATCGCTGGCCACTTGACAAAAGCTAAGGCAAAGTTGACATGATCCACTCCAGAAAGTGAGTGGATTTTAAGCTTTTCCGATGCGGTAATACTGCACACTGCACATGAATTCTTGTGATGTGGTAATAATGCCGCACACTGCACTTGAACCTATTCAAGATTTCTATTATTAAGAGTGGACGCCCTTACCATTGCGTCAAATTGAATTTTTGTGAGATAATGCAAGAAGTATTTTATACGCTTAGTGCTACCGCCTAAATTCCTTTAATTCCCCGTTATTTTATAATAATTCTCCATTTAAGCATTATTATAAAATAACTACTTATTACAATTAATTATTAAACTTAATTAGCTAACAAATATAAGTTAAGAATAATAAAGATGATATAAATTATGCCCATCAAATGCCCTCAAATCTAAATTTTGCTAGTTCTTGAACAAAACAAAATGTAAAAAGCTGAAAATAAAATCTAATTGCACCACTTTTGCTGGTAGTTTCGATTGCATTTTGCATATTCAATAAGCCTTTAAATCTTTAGGTGTCCATGGTGAACGAGTTAAATCTCATGAGAGTTTACAGAGATGATGTCGACAAACATCATGAGGTTTTGGAATTTGCTCAGTAAAAGAATTTGATTTAATCATTGTCATTAACAAGAATAGTAGAGACAAAAATACGATTATCAATTCATCATCAAACTTAAAATAGAGAGCACAATCAAATTTTAGATTCTCGTATTTGGACATTGTGATGTGAAAATCAGGTAACAACGATGAGTTTTTTTTTTTAAAAAAAAAATCAAATTGACTTCAATTTTTAACTTTCAAGTAAAAATTTTGGATACCTTTTACAGTACATATAAAGTATTCATTTTATTTTTTAAAATGAGGTTTAATCATTTGTTTTTGCAGAAACTATGTTTGAGAAAGCAACTCAAATACTCTTGTAAGCTCTCTTGTAATCCTTATTGCGAGTAATACAATTTTCCTTATTCGGCTCCATTGCTCTCTTCTCTCTAACTCTTTCGAAAACCTCTAGGCTTAACTAGTCGAGAAGTTCAAAGGATTACTTAGCGACTTTCGGCAAGAGTTATCTTAGTGCCGCACGGGTTTGTTGCACAAAACACTCATCCCGTGACAATAAGCTTACATAAGCTTACAAATGTATATATAAAACTCTCCCCCCAACCTTTTAGTTTTTAAATTTTGAAGCTTCCAAATATGTAAACATGGCTCAGATAATTGGTATTGATGACATAGAGTCGGTGAGAATTGTGTTGGCTGAGATAGGCTCTACCTAGTTTTATTCTGTTAAAGCTTCTTCCAGTCACTAAATCAACAACCGCAACTTGACCTATAGACTAACCACACTAATCAAATTCAAAGCAGTGTTGAACTTGACTGATGGCAGAGGCTTCGTAAGCATGTCTGTAGGGTTACACTCTGATGCAATCTTAATCACATTCACTACTTCTTGAGCAATTTCATCTCTGATGAAATATACCCTTATATCAACATGATTTGTCCTCTCATGGAATTTTGGGTTCTTGCTTAACTGAATGGCACTAGAGCTGTCACAGCTGATATTGACTGATCCTTGCTCGAGTCCTAACTCTGTAACTAACCCTTTTAACTAGATTGCTTCTTTCATTGCTTCTGAGAGTGCTATGTACTCTGCCTCAGTAGTTGACAAAGCAACTACTGACTGTAAAGAGGCATTCCAGCTGACTGTTCCACCACACAAGGTGTAGACATATCCAGTGATTGACCTCCTTTTATCTAGATCACCTACAAAATCTGAATCAACATATCCCTAAACTTGATCTGAGCTCTTGTTAACTCTTCTATATATTATACCATGACCAATAGTACCCTTTAGATACCTCAACATCCATTTAGCTGCATGCCAATAATGTTTTCCTAGATTCAACATAAACCTGCTTAGCACTCCAATTCCATATGCCAAATTAGGTCTAGTGCAGACCATGGCATACATAATACAACTTACCACACTTGAATATGGTATTTTCTTCATGTGTTCAACCTCTGCATTTTCTTTTGGCTCTTCCTGTTTTGAGAGTATGAAATGAGCACCCAGAGGTGTTAAAACTGGTTTGGAGTCTCTCATTCCAAATCTGCCGAGAACCTTCACCACATATCCTGTTTGAGAAAGAAATAAAGTTTTAGAATCTATATCTCTGATAATGTGCATCCCCAATATTTTGGTGGCTGGACCTAGGTCCTTCATTTTGAATTCAGAGCTCAGTTCATCTTTAAGCCACTCTAATTATTCTCTTTGTTTACATGCCAAGAGCATGTCATCCACATAGAGTATAAGATAGATGAAATTTCCAGATGGTAGAGTCTTGAAATACACACAACTATCATATTTACTTATGTTGTAGCCATGTGTGATCATAAACTCATCAAATTTCAAATACCATTGCCTAGGTGACTGCTTTAACCCATATAAGCTCTTAATTAGCAAACAAGCCATGTCTTTTGATCCAACTTCAACAAACCCCTCTGGTTGTTCCATTAATATTGTCTCACTAAGATCTCCATGGAGAAAAGCAGTCTTAACGTCTATTTGATCCAATTCTAAGTCATTGTATGATGCAATTGACAACAAGACTCTTATTGAGCTGTGTTTGACCACATGGGAAACACTTCATTAAAATCCACTCCATCTCTTTGGGTTAACCCCTTTGCTATAAGTCTGGCCTTGTACTTGGCTGGTTAAGCTTCTGAGACTCTATCTTTTATCTTATATATCCATTTACAACCTACTAGTTTCTGGTCAACTGGTTTCTTTACTAGAGTCTAGGTATTATTCTTATTTAGAGAGGCAATTTCTTCTTCCATGACAGACACCCATTTTTCTTTATCCTTGCTTCTCGTAGCTTGCTTGAAGGTTGCTGGTTCTTCACTTGTTTCACTTTCAGCTACTACCAAGGCATATGATATAAGATCTGCAACTCCATATCTCTTAGGCATTTTAATGGTTCTTCTTACTCTATCCCTTGCTAGTTGGTACCCTTCTAGTCCTGAATGTGTTTGTTTTGCATGCTGTTTTTGCTTCTTTTGGTGACTCCACCTCCAGGTCAACAACTTCATTCTCTTTTGAACTTGGATTAGTGATTTCAGTTTCAACCCTTGACTGTGTCAATGCTTCCTCATCAAATACAACATCTCTGTTAACAAAAGTCCTGGTGGGTTTCCCATTGATACTCCATATTTTGTACCCTTTAATGCCTTCAGGGTAACCTATAAAATAACCTTTCACAACCCTTGGTTCTAACTTGCTCTGACTAATGTGTGCATAGGCAGGGCAACCAAAGACCTTTAGATTACTGAGATTAGGTGGTTTCCCAGACCAGGCTTCCTGTGGTGTTTTAAACTCCAGAGCTGAGCCCTTGGTTCTAACTTGCTCTGACTAATGTGTGCATAGGCAGGGCAACCAAAGACCTTTAGATTACTGAGATCAGGTGGTTTCCCAGACCAGGCTTCCTGTGGTGTTTTAAACTCCAGAGCTGATGATGGACTTTTGTTAATGAGATATGTAGCAGTAACAACAGCTTCATCCAAAAACTGCTTGGAGAGATTTGAGCTCAACAACATGCATCTGACTTTCTCAACCAAGGTCATATTCATCCTTTCAGCAAGGCCATTTTTCTTTGGTGTATTCCTTACTGTCTTGTGCCTTACAATGCCAAGCTTTTTACATAATTCATCAAATTCATTGCTGCAATATTCTAACCCATTATCTGTTCTGAGTCTCTTCACTTTCCTTCCTATTTGATTCTCCATTAGAACAGTCCATTCTTTGAATTTATCTAGGACTTCACTTTTATGCTTCAAGATGTATACCCAAAGCTTTCTTGAGTAGTCATCTATGAAGGTGATAAAGTATCTAGCTCCACCATGAGATGGAACTTAGGAGGGTCCCCATATGTTAGAATGGATATAGTCCAGGGTCTGTTTAGTTTCATGCTTGCTTGTGTTAAACTTTAGTCTGGTGGCTTTTCCAAACACACACTTTTCACAGAATTTCAGCTGAGAAATATGATCATGTCAAAAAAAACCTTGTTTTTATAGTTCTTTCATACCCTTCTAACTCATATGTCCAAGTCTCATGTGCCAAAGCTTGGTTTTATCACTACTTATGCTAGTATTCACTCCAAGCTGAGGTACTGACCCAACTAGAACATACAAACCATTTCTTCTAATACCCTCCATTATAACTTCACCCTTATTTAGGACCTCAATTTGTCCATATTCGACCTTAATGGTACAACCCATTTTATCAATCATCCCAAGAGAAATCAGGTTTCTTTTTAGTTTAGGGACATACCTTACTTGTTTAAGCTCTCTGGTTTTTCCATTAAACATCTGAATGCTGATAGTTCCCATTCTAGTGACTTTGCAGGGAAGGTTGTTTGCCAGCAAAACTTTTCCACCAGCTATGCTCTCGAAAGTCTTGAAGAATTCTTTATTTGGGCACATGTGAAAGGAGCATCCAGAATCAAGGATCCATTCATCTGTGGGTTGTTTTTCTGCAGCAATGAGGACATCTGCACCTTCAGCATCTTTTTCATCTTCAGATGCAATTGCTGCTTTTCCATTTGTATCATTTTGCAGCTTTTCAAGTTTCTTTGACGTAATGCCTTTCCTTTTGACAGAAGTAGCACTTTATTTTCTTCTTTTTCTTGTCATCTTTCTCTTTCTGATTTTTTCTCTTCTTATCTTTGTTCACTTTCTTTTCTGATTTTGTTTTGGCAACTAATCCATCTCCAGTAGCTTGATCCTTGAAGTCTGTTCTCTTCTTCAAGTCTTTAGATTCAAGTACATTCTTGACATCCTTCAAGGTGAGAGTTTGTTTGCCATAGACCAAGGCATCCACGAAGTGTTCATAGGAGTCAGGTAGTGAGCTCAAAAGAATAAGAGCTTTATCTTTATCTTCAAGCATGACATTGACGTTTTCAAAGTCGAGTATCAACTTATTAAACTCATTAAGGTGATCCTTCATGGCTGTCCCTTCCTTTATTGAAAACGTGTAGAGCTTCCTCTTAATGTATAATCTTTTAGCCAAAGATTTTTTCAAGAAGAGTTCTTCCAGTTTAGCCCATAGTCTAAAGGCTGTCTTCTCTTTGGCTACTTCTCTCAACACTTCATCAGACAAGTGTAGAATGATTGTGCTATGAGCTTTATTATTTATTGTTCTAAGTCTCCACACAAACTTGAAGATCTTTCTTCCTTTTCTTTTATGAACTTTGATTCTTCATCATCATCGAGGGCACTATCCAAGCCCTGTTAAATCAAAATGGCTCTTATCTTAAGACTCCACAAATAGAAATCATTCTCACCGTTAAATGTTTTAAGATCAAATCTTGTGCTACCCATTATCCAAGCTCAAGAACAGAATGTCCTTTCGGCTTTGATACCAGTTTGTTAAGAACTAACCCAATACTTCAATCTCCTTTACGAGAATCAAAGCATATAACCAGACGAAACTAAACCTAAAGATCAATCCATGCAACTTCAATCACCAAAAACTTAAAAGAAATGACAAGACGATGTAATGTGGTTCGGCCACAAGAAGCCTACATCCACGATTGAAACAACACTGCTCTAAAGCTTTATTAGAATGAGATGGGTTACATAAGATCATGAGATTACAGAGATAACAATCCCTTATATTAGCACTATCTATCTCTCTCACAAAGGATCTCACAACTTCGTAAAAACTAACTCCTCTTCGCTGCCCCTTTAATCCCTTTATACATACTCAGTAACAAAAGAAAGAGAATAAGCTGTTATTCCTAACTAACAGCATTAGCAACCAAAAGAGCTCATGCCAGCTTAGCATGCCACCTCACTCACGTCAACAGAATATAACTACTTCTAGGCTTCGCAGATAGGAAGAAGCCTAAAATCATCACTCAGGCTTTAAACATCAAGTTTCAGAAGTAGCTCTATAATAAGCTCAAGGAGGCAAGATATTGATGTTGAAAATGCCTTGCAGTGGACTGAAATTGAGAGATTACCTACTTATGACTGGTTGAAAGCATCTTTGTTTGATGTAAACAACAATCGAAACCTGGTTGATAATAAAGGAAAACAAGTGATTAATGTTACAAATGGTTGGAAGCATCTTTGTTTGATGTAAACAGCAATCGAAACCTGGTTGATAATAAAGGAAAACAAGTGATTAATGTTACAAAGCTTGGAGCACTTGAATGGAATGTATTAATTGAGAAGCCTATAAAACACATTGAGCATGACAATCTTCAGTTGTTGCGGAAAATCAGAAAAAGAATGGACAAGTAAGCCTTTAATAACTAATTATGTGTATGGATCTTTCTACATGAATTTGCAGAAGTATGTAGAGACATAGATTCAAAGAATCATCTTACATTATTGAGTTACATTATAAGCTAGAGTACTCCACATATATCCTCATTTTACTTTCCAATTCAAAGTTGGTTTAGTGCCTACAATTCTCTTCGTGTGTCTGCAACGACATAAATGTATCATTTTGTTGGATAACATGAGTTCAATTCTACAGATTTGGCGTGAAATTGCCCACTATAGAGGTGAGATATAAGAATTTGTGCGTGGAGGCCAAGTGTGAGGTTGTTCATGGAAAGCCACTCCCAACTCTATGGAATTCTTTTAAGGCATACTTACCAGAATTTTCGGTCTTTTATTTAAGGGTTGTATATAATGTATTTTTGGTCTGATTTTGCTATATAAATCAAACTGAGAGTATTGAGTCAATATAAAGGGACTTTTTTTAGTTGTACCTTACTAGTCTTAGAAATGATTTGATACTAGTTGAAACTTACTTTATAGGTCTTGCCAAAGCTTTTAGGATACAAGTCACTTGAGCGAAGATAAATATTCTTAATCATGTTAGTGGCATCTTGAAGCCTGGCAGGTACACTCAAGGAATTTATCAGTCTACTCAACTCAATTCATTAAACCAAAAACCTTTTATGGTCAACCTTGCTGACTGTTTCACTATTTTACACCCTCTTGATGTATTTCAAGTTCTATTTCTTCTTGTGCTTTAGTGTTTACATGCATTTACCATGCTTGTAAGAATTTGTATATATATCCTACATATGGAAGCAATATAATATCTGATAGTTGTGCAATATTTTAACAGAGTAGCTAATCCATTACCCCAACCCCAAAATTTTTTCTGCTGAAATCATGTGGTAATTTGTGGATTTTGCTCGGCTAATCATTTGTTATGCACACCAATTTTTGTTTGCCTATATTCATGTTGATGTATGCTTTAGAACAGTTTCATTTCCTGATTCTTTCTAACAGCAGAGACTTTTTTTTTTTGCTTGACTTCAAAAGTTATAAATAAAGCTTGCTTTTTGGAACCAAATTTTCATTTAAATTTCAAGCTTTTTGGCAATAGTAAAAATAAGTTTGAGTTTAATACAGGATGACTCTTCTGCTTGACCCCCAGGATATGGCAAGAGCTCCTTTTTAAAGGCCCTCTCAGGAAATCTTGATCCATCTCTAAAGGTTCCAAACTTTCTTGATGCTTTGTCATGCCTATTTAACTATGATAATCTAGAGTAAATGAAATGCAAATGGGCTTGAATTTGTAACTTAAAATTTGGATCTCCAAAAAACTATAATATAGAAGAAAAGCTCAAGACAATACTACAAACAGATTTTGATTATTAGGATTTAGGAAGTTCATGGTACATTGTCTTATTTGTGGCTCATAATATCTTTTTTCTTTTCTCCAAAAGGTAACTAGGGAACTTTTATATAAGCCAAAATGACCTTCACATAGCTGAAATGACTGTGAGGGAAACTGTTGACTTTTCTACCCGTTGTCAGGGTGTTGGAAGCCGAGAAGGTACGTAATTGCACTTGTAGTCATCTTACCAGCCCTAAAAATAGTGCTAACTAAACTAATATGTATGTTTTGCCTATGCAAAGATTATGATGGAGGTCAGTAGAAGGGAGAAGGAAGGGAGAAAGAAGGGAGAAGGAAGCAAGGATTATTCCCGATCCAGATATAGACTCCTACATAAAGGTCTTTTACATCTTAGTGTATTTTTAGTCTATTTTTTGAATCCAGTTGGTATAGGAAAATTATAAAAATTATATCTGGCATTGAATGCATCAGTTGTAAGATCTTTTTCTGTACAATATAACTACTTGTGCCCTTTGATGTAACTATTACAGTAATGATCTTTTTCCAAGCTCTAATTGATCTGTATCTATGCAAATGATTTATTAGTTCGTCTGTACATTGTCTCTGCGCCTTTTCAGATCCTTGGACTTGATGTCTGTACTAACACAATGGTGGGAATTGCTATGAGTGGCATCTTTTGAGGTCAGAAGAAGAGGCTTACTACTGATCCAATAGATTATCATCCATTTGGGATACAATTTCTATATTAACTTAAAGAGCTATAATCAGCATTGATGAACTAATAAGGCTCAATTTTCTGTGGAATCTGTAGGAGAAATGATTGTCAGACCAACAAAGGCACTATTTTATGCATGAAATAAAAAATGGTTTAGATTGTTCCACTGTATATCAGATCATTGCTTGTATTAAGCAGCTGGTGCATATAACATATTCTACCGCATTGATTTCACTTCTTCAACCACCACCAGAAACCTTTGATCTATTTGATGACATCATTTTAATGGCTAAAGGAAAGATTATGTATCATGGACCCCGGGATCATGTCCTAGCATTTGAGGATTGCGGCTTTAGGTGTCCTGAAAGGAAATGGGTTGCTGACTTCCTGCAAGAGGTAAGTGCATTGCAGCTTAAAATGTTCTTATTTTCATGCTGAAATTTTAGTACTTTCATAATTTGATCTACTATTTTTCAGGTTTTGTCCAGAAAAGATCAGGCACAATACTGGCTCCATACTGAACTTCCCTACAGTTTCTTTTCAATGGATAAGTTCTCTGAGAAATTCAAGGAATCTCCTCTTGTTAAAAAGCTTGATGAAGAACTTTTAGTGCCATATGATAAATCAAGAAGGCACAAGAATGCAATTTCCTTTAGTGTGTATTCTCTCTCTAGATGGGAGCTCTTCAAGGCTTGCATGTCAAGGGAACTTCTTCTCATGAGGAGAAATTTATTTGTCTATATATTCAAAACAACTCAGGTTATCATTTGTAGTTTTACATACTTTATCCAATTGTTCTCTGTTTCTCCCATTCTTTTGATTTCTACATATCTTTTTTTTCTTAGATTGAAGGGCCTGAGAAATTTGGAATATGTGGACAATCTTTTTGTTGCAGCTTATTATTGTTGCAATAATGGCTATGATTGTTTTTCTGTGGACTCGGATGGACATTGATGTTTTCGATGCAAATTACTACATAGGTTCTTTGTACATTGCACTCGTCACTCTTCTTGTTGACGACATTCCTGAGTTGTCTATGATGATTCAAAGACTTGTTATTTTTTATAAACATAAAGAGTTGTGCTGTTACCCAGCTTGGGCGTATGCGATTCCAGCTGCTATTTTGAAAGTTCCTATTTCATTAGTCGAAGCTCTGGCTTGGACATGTCTTACTTATTATGTCATTGGATACAGCCTAGAGGTCTGGAGGTGAGTTTCATTTGAGAAGGCGGAAAGCTTTGTGTTTATTGGTGCACTAAATCCCATTATACAAACCTCTCATAAAGAATAGTTCATGTCTTTTAGGTTTTTCTGCCAATTCATTCTACTTTTTCTTGTGCACTTTACATGAATATCTATTTTATGATTTGTGGCATTAGTGTTCCAAACTGTGGTTGCTGCTATGATTGCCGGAAGTTTTGCAATACTGTTGGTGTTATTGTTTGGGGGTTTCGTTATCTCGAAACGAAATCAATTTACACCTTCTCTAATTTGATTTTAGAATCATCAGATCAGCCTGTTTAACTTATGGTCATTATTGGTTGCAGCCTTGATGCCAGCGTTGTTGAAGTGGGGCTTTTTGATTTCTCCTATTAAATGTGGGGAGATAGGACTCTCTTTGAATGAATTTCTTGCTCCTCGGTGGCAAAAGCTATCGTGTCTTATAGTCGAAGTTTTTTGGTTTAGCTAATCAATACAACATTGTGTAGCAATCTTGGTAGGGAAGTTTCTCTTATTGGTTCATGTTCTGGCAAAACTTATCATATGGCCATATGATATTTATTATTTATTAATGTTTGTAGAAAGTTATTTTGTTTCTTATTATGTTGTAGATGTTGCTAAACTTTGATGGATATCTTTTCTGTATATCACTTGGTGCATTGTTTGGCTTTGCCTTACTTCTTAACATTGGCTTTACCTTGGCCTTAACTTTCTTGAAGAGTACGTTCTTCTTTGTAGTAATCCTGTATCAACTTGAGATTAATTATGTTTGTGTACGTAAGTTGATACAAATACAGCTTCTGGGTCATCTCGTGCCATGATTTCACTTGAAAAGTTTTCTGAGATGCGAGGAAGTGGAGATTCCACTTCTGGTGAAATTGTGAAAGGGAATTCTAGGAGTACTCCTATGATTAATAAAGAATCTTATAAAGGTTAATGCAATTTCTATATTTTTTTTCCATTTTAATGTTCTACTGTTGAAAAGTGAACCGCAAATCTGGAATTGTGGTTGAATATGACATGTCAGTCTTATGTTTCGAGATTGGATGATATGTCAATTGTGTGGGACAATGGAGTCGTATGACAAGCCTAGTTGATCACCCGTGTGAATAAGTTAAGCACGTGTTGAGGCACATGACTTTACTTATTCTAAATGGTAGAAGGAGGCTGTGTTTTGGATGAAGTTACTACACTTGTCTTAAGACTGGCTTAAACAGCTGGTAAAGCTATTGAAAGAAGTGAGAAAATTCTGGGTTTGTTGCTAACAAACCCAGGGCTATTACACTGGCTTCTTGGGGTTGTTTTTAGAGTAATCGAGGCATGTATATAAGGCTTCATGGTTTCGCGTTTGGCTAGTAGAGTAATGTAACAGTTTCTCAAATTGCTTGGTTATTGTAATAACCAAATCAATGAAAGCTCTTTCTCTTTTTCACAGTAGATGTAGGTCACTTAATGGCTGAACCACTATGGCTCTTTTGTAATAATGGGAAATGTTGGAATCTGTAAGGTAGTTGGGAAAGACATAATAAGACTGAAAATGTTGGATGGTATGACTAGGGAATTGGTATATGTAAGACATGTTCCTGACTTAAAAAGGAATTTAATCTCCTTCGGCATGCTTGATAAAATGAGCTATTTTGTTAAGCTAGAATCAGGTACCTTAAAGGTGATGAGAGGGTCAATGGTGTTAATGAAGGGAAGTTTAAGTAATGGCCTCTATGTGCTTCAAGGTATAGCTGTGGCATTTGAGGTTAGGTCATATGAGTGAAAAAATGTTGAGAGAACTGTCAAAACAAGGAGTCCTAGGGGAGGATAAGATACAAACTTTGAGGTTTTGTGAAGAATGTGTATTAGGCAAATCTTCAAGAGTAAAATTCAGTACTGGTGTCCATAACTCAAAGGGAACTCTATACTATATCCATGCTAATCTATGGGGGCCTGCACAGACAGCATCCTTAGGTGGGGCTAGGTATTTCATGTCTCTTAATGATGAATTTTCGAGGATGGTTTGGGTTTATGTGTTGAAAAACAAAGATGATGTGTTTGAGAAATTTAACACCTGGAAGACTTTAGTTGAAACACAAACCAATAGAAAAGTTAGAAGGTTGAGGACTGACGATGGGTTAGAATTTTTGAATAAAAAGTTTGAGGATTTCTATGCTGAACATGGGATTATGAGGCATAAAACAATGAGATATACACCTAAGCAAAATGGATTAGCTGAGAGAATGAATAAAACGTTGATTAATAAGGTAAGGTGTATGCTTATTCAATCAAAGTTGTCTGTGTCACTTTGGGCAGAGACTCTATCCACTGCCTGTTATATAGTTAACAGGAGTCCATCTTCTGGAATCAATCTCAGAACTCCAATCGAGCTATGGATAGATAAACCAACTGACTATTCAAATATGAGGGTATTTGGATGCCCTGTAGATGCTCACATAAAGCAAGGGAAGCAGGAACCTAGAGCTCTTAAGGGTGTGTTCATTGGCTATCCAGAAAGAGTGAAGGGATATAAGCTTTGGTACACTGATTTCAAGCCACCAAAAGCCATAATCGGCAGGGATGTGGTGTTTAATGAGGCTGAAATGTTCAAACAATTAGAAGCTTCAAAGACTGAATCCAACCACCACATGAATGAGAATTATAAGTCTTATTTTGAGGTGGAGTCATCAATCCCATTTGCAAAACAGAAGATCATTGTTGAATCAGAATCTGAGGCTGGGAGGAACATGTCAGAGTTAGAGGCTGAATCTGAAGATGATCAAGGTGACATGAGTTATCAACTTGTGAGAGACAGGGAAAAGAGAGTAATAAGACCACTTAAGAGATATGCACATGCAGATTTGATTGCATTTGTATTGACAACAGTACATAAACTTGACTCAGATGACCCAAAACATACTTAAAAGCTATAAAAGGGAATAAATTAGAGAAGTAAAAGACTGCTATGGATGAAGAGATGCAGTCATTACTCAAGAATCACACTTGGACTTTGATTGAAAAACCACTAAATAAGATAGTAGTTGGCTATAAGTGGGTTTACAAAGTTAAAGAAGGAATACCAGAAGTTGAGCTAAAGAGATACAAAGTCAGGATTGTAGCCAAAGGCTTCACACAAAAGGAAAGTATAGATTATACTAAAATTGTTTTCCCTTGTAGTGAGACATACCTCTTTAAGGATCTTGTTGGCACTTGTAGCGATAAATAACATGCATCTTGAGCATATGGATGTTAAAAATGCTTTTCTTCATTGTAAGTTGAATGAAATGATAGTGATGGAACAACCTGAAGGGTATATAGACCCTAGGAGGCCTGATCATGTGTGTCATCTTAAAAAATCCTTATATGGGCTTAAACAATCCCCAAGGCAATGGTACTCAAGGTTTGACAGGTTTATGCTTGAGAATAGTTTTCAGAGATATTCCTTTGATTGTTGTGTGTATTATAAGGATGTGGGAGATGGCAGTAAGATTTGCTTGTTATTGTATGTTGATGACATGTACATCTGGATCAAATAAATGAACTAAAACAACAGCTGGGGAGTTCATTTGATATGAAAGATGTTGGTAAGGCTAAAAAGATCCTTGTTGTTGAATTGATCAGAGAAAAAAACGAATGGTACCCTAATTCTATCAAAATAAACTTACATCAGAAAGGTGCCTGAAAGGTTTGAAATGGGAAAAGCCAATTCAGTTCAGACTCCATTACTAACGAATGGTACCCTAATTCTATCAAAATAAACTTACATCAGAAAGGTGTCTGAAAGGTTTGAAATGGGAAAAGCCAATTCAGTTCAGACTCCATTACTAGCTCACTTCATATTATCATCACAACAGTTTCCAAAAACTGATGTTGAAAGATCTGAAGCTAGCTCAATTCCATATTCAAGTGTCGTAGGGTGTTTGATGTATGCAATGGTTCTGACTAGACCATATTTGTCTTATGCAGTGAGTGTTGTAAGCAGATATATGGCAAATCCAGGGAGAGAAACATTGCAAGGTTGTGGTGTGGATTTTAAGGTATCTTAATGGCACCATAAACTATGGTTTGATATATGAAACTAATAAAAGGAAGGAATTCAATGTAGATGGCTTTGTAGATGCTGACTATACTGGAGACCTTGATAAAAAAGAGGTCATTAACTGGATACTTGTTCAGACTTAGTGATTGCACTGATTGCACTATAAGTTGGAAAGCTTCATTACAAAATGTTGTTGCTTTGTCAACAACTGAAGCCGAGTATACTGCTACAGCTGATGTAATAAAAGAGGTGATTTGGCTTAGAGGAATGGTGACTGATTTGGGGTATGAACATAAGCAAGTTACAGTCCACTGTGATAGTTAGAGTGCTATCTGTTTGAGCAAAAATCAAACACACCATAAGAAGACTAAACACATTGACATTAAGCTTCATTTTGTCAGGCTAAAAGTATCAAAAGGAGTGGTAAAGCTGATGAAGATACATATTGATGATAATGTGGCAAACATGTTAACCAAAGATCTACCAGGTGCCAAGTTTGAGTTCTGTGTGAACTTAACTAAAATCTGCAGGGTCTAAGCTGCAGAGGATGAGTGAAAAAGAGAATGAGGAGTTAACAGATTTGGGTTCAAGGTGGAGAATGTTGAGAAGTGAACCATAAATTTGGAATTGTGGTTGAATATGATATATCAGTCTTATGTTTCGAGATTGGATGATATGTCAGTTGTGTGGCACAAGGGAGCCGTATGACACGCTTGGTTGATCAGCCGAGTGAATAAGTTAAGCACGTGTTGAGGCACATGACTTCACTTATTCAAAACGATAGAAGAGGGTTGCGTTTTGGATAAAGTTACTACACGTGTCTTAAGGCTGGCTTAAACGGCTGGTAAAACTGTTAAAAAAAGCGGGAAAATTATGGGTTTGTTGCTAACAAACCCAGGGCTGTTACACTGGCTTCTGGGGTTATTTCTAGAGCAATCGAGGCACGTATATAAGGCTTCATGGTTTCGTGTTTGGATAGTAGAGTTGTGTAACAGTTTCTTAGATTGCTTGTATCTTGTAATCACTAAATCAGTGAAAGCTCTTTCTCTTTTTCACAGTGGATGTAGGTCACTTAGTGGCTGAACCACTATAATTCTTTTGTGTTTGTGTGTGATTGTTTATGCATTCTTTAAGCTTATTATCTGTTGATTCTGTTATGTGATTTCACGAAGCTTTAATTTGATCATAATTGGTTCTTGGATTGAAGCTAAGTCGAGTGAGTCTTGGGGGATTAAGATCGGTTCTTACTGGTTTTGGTCCAACAAAACCAACTGGTGGATTTGGTTGTATTATATGATGCCTACCTCTTGGGCTCTAAATGGTATAATTAGTTCACAATATGGAGATATTGACCGGGAAATTATTGTATTTGGTGAAATAAAATCATTGTCTTCCTTCTTAGAAGATTATTTTGGGTTTCACCATGATCGCTTGCCGATTACAGTTGCCGTTCTTATTATCTACCCTATTGTTCTTGTTCTTGCATTTCTTTTTGCATATTGTATAGGAAAGTTGAACTTTCTCAGAAGGTGAAATATTTTTTTAGAGAGGATGTACTGTGGCAACATATATTTCCTAGAACTAGGAATTATATATTTGTAATCTATGTATACCCTTGATCAATATTGCAGCAAATAATTGACCATATATGTAATTGGACACAATTTAGCTATTCTATAAGCTGAACAATTACAATATTATCATCACCCCTTGAATTTCTAAAACTGACCAAAAGAACTCTTTAGAGTTGCTTTCATTGCCCTTTATCATTTTCATAGTTTTTGACTGCGTCATCAAAGGCAATTGCAACTTGGACCTCAAATCTGATTGCTTCATCCTCTGCAAACTTAACATCACCATTAAATCGTGAGTTATTTGCTGTGATAGCTATAAATTCAACCCCTTGAATATACCATTCGGATTTACATTAAAAGCGTGTACTATTTTTCTAGAGAGCTAGTCTAAATTGGCTTCATTGATTCTACGTTGTAATATCATTATATATTGACGTTGGCTAGAACGTTCATAGACCAAGGATAAAAAAATTCGAAACTTTTTTGTTTTTGGGAAATTATCATTCGTATACCCTATATTTGCTCTGTTATAAAAAATACTACAACACTTTGAGGGTGTATCAATCGTCCACCCTTAGTTGACAAAATGTATCAGCTGACCACCATACCGTTAGTTGACGTTTGAAAGTTAGCGGAATTACAGTGAATTGATGATTTTACCCTTGAAAATTATCACTTATATACCCTTAAATTCTCTTTTTATCACTTGTATATCCTTAAATTATCACTTGTATCATATGAAAAGACCAAATTACCCTTCTGACGTCATCATACTTAAACGGCAACTAATGGTTTGGTGGTCAGCTGATACATTTTGTCAACTTAGGGTGGATGATTGATACACCCTCAAAATGTTGTAGTATTTTTTATAATGGAGTAAACTAAGGGTATACAAATAATAATTTCCTTTTTTTTTTACATAGATTGGATACATAATGTAATTGAAACCCACAAAAGCACATAGGTTGATAAAATGATATTGCCTCTAGCTGCCCTAATATGCATTCATTGACACATTTCTCCACTTAACGAGCATTAATCATTCAACATCATTACTCCACTCTACCAATTTGTCCACTTAACAAACATTAATCATTCAACATCATTACTCCACTCCACCAATTTCTTCACTTAACAAACATCAATCATTCACTTACATATAATAAGTATAAAATACTCTATTATAAAATGCATACATAAAAAAAATGAAACCAATTTTAGGCTTTACAGCCCCAGTATGCATTCATTGAGGCATTTCACCAAATTGTTTTGGATTTTCATCAAACAGTAGGCTTGAGAAGTTTCTCTTTTATCAACCATCGGCAAAATCTGTTCAATGGTCCTAGCAAGGGTGGTTTGGTCTGCCTAGTTCCCAACAGTCCCTACACCGAACTATGATCAAACGGATATCACAATAAACTAGTAAAGCTCAAAGTCAACGTGAACAACAAAAGTTCATCATATTGCCGACTCTAATTGGAATACTCCATACCGCCAAAATTTTAATTATAAACCTATAGAATTATACAATTGTGATAAACTTGTTATTCCCTCTGACGGCCCTGTTTTCCTCGTCTAAGATCAAATTTCACTTTCTTCTGTTGGATGAAGCTTTTAACTTTATTGCCTTGTGATTCATAAGACTATGACTATAAAAAACATAAAACGAAGCAATGAGCCTTTTATTTATCTCATGAGATACAATGTAAATTTATATCACTTGGGCAAAACCTACAGGAGAATATTGCATTATCTAGTTATCTGGATGTTTGCTGAGCATAGTTTTAGGTTCAAGGAGAATGTTCTTGATTGATTGTAACTCATGGACAACATTGGTGATGTTCATTCGATCTTGAGGTGACTCCATTGAACAAGCAACTCCAATTCTGACCATAGAAATGAGACATTCTAATCTACTGTTGGTTCTTGTTTGCCTTCGCCCATGGTTATCAGTACCAACCAAAACTTCATCATCATTTAGAAGTATTGGATCCACTCTGTCCATCACATGATCAGGAAAGGCCGTTCTTGCAAAGTTGTGAAGATTCAAGTCTCCCTCAAACATAACATCTGTTGGTTTTTTTGCTGTCACCAGTTCCAGCAACAATATTCCATAGCTATAGACATCTCCATTTGTTGACACCTCACTTCCAAGGCCATATTCTGCCATTCAATATAAGATTTATTAAGAAATTAGGAGTTGCAGAAAGAAACTTAAAAAAAATATATGGATTAGAATGTAAGTTGTTACCTGGGGCTGCATACCCAATTGTTCCCCATACTCCAATAGAGCTACTTAAAGTTGGGTTTGAGACTGCTTGATGAAATATTCTAGCTAGTCCGAAATCACTGATGTGAGCAGTGAAGTCATCATCAAGAAGGATATTGCTTGGCTTTAGATCACAATGGAGAATTGGTTCTTGGCAGTGGTGATGAAGATAGTCCAATGCAGATGCCACATCAATTGCAATGCTTATTCTCAGTAGAAGGGTAAGTTTATGGATTTCAATTTCTTTATCTCTTTGTGGAACTACATCTGGATGCATCCATTTTTCAAGACTCCCATTTGGCATGTACTCATAAACAATAGCTTTAAAGTTGTTACCTTGAAAATCAATACTTGAACATGAAGTTATTACCCTGACAAGATTTCTGTAACGGATATTTTTCAAGGCTTTGCACTCAGCCATGAAACTCTTAGAAGCTCCTTGCCGTTGAAGGTTAATCACTTTGATTGCAACAATAGTTCCATCTTCATCAAAAACTCCCTTATACACAGACCCAAAGCTACCCACTCCAATCAATTGTGTTGAAGAAAACCCATCAGTTGCTTTGAGAAGGCTCTTGTAAGACATCTTTGGAAGTGCTTTTCTCACCATTGGTCTTAAAGGTTGCCTAGAAGTTCCCCTCCTCCTTTTGTGCCAACAGAAAATGAAAATTGACGCCGTGGCTAATCCCGAAAAGGCACTTACAACTGAGATTATTACTTTCAGTCTTCAAGAGATCTTCTGACTGGTTGATTTGTTCTCAATGCATTTGTGCAGTTGCAATTCAGGTATGCCCCAACAGAGTCTATTACAGCCTACAACTGATAATGCACTTGCATTTGCAAAAATTCCTTTTGTTGGTAGTTTCCCCTCAAAATCATTGAAGGATAGGTTAAGATATTCCAAAGAAAGAGCCTCGAGGAATAATGGAATTTGGCCAGACAAATTATTCCGTGAAAGATCAACCTTTCGAATACCTCTTGAAGTTTTGAAAAATGAAGGAATGGATCCGTGGAAGAAGTTTCCCGCCAGATAAATCTCTTCAAGACTAGAGCAAAGACCAAGTTCACTAGGAATTTCACCAGATAAGTCATTACTAGACACATCAAAAATCCTCAATGCTTTCAGATTACCGATCCTTGGAGGTATCGATCCAACTAAGTGGTTTTGGGCTAAATCTAGTTTATATGAAAGATAGGATATATTGAAAATGTCTTCTGGGATAGTTCCACTGAGGTCATTTTCGGACATATCTAAAGTTGCCAATCGTTTCAAATTTCCTAGACTAGAAGGGATGACTCCTGATAAATTGTTATTATTAAATGAAATTTCAGATAATGACGACAGATTTCCCAGAGTGGAAGGAATTTCCTTTGAGAAATGGTTGCCACTAAAATCCAAGCCCTGTAAGTTCAAAAGCTTACCCATTTCTTTAGGAATTGTGCCTGTAAATTGGTTTTCATCCATCCATAATAGATATAAGTTAACAAGGTTACCTATTCCTAAAGGGATGCTTCCATATAACTGATTATTACTAAGGATAAAAATTTGAAGTTGACTTGACAGATTATGAGGCAATGCTCCTCTAAATTGATTTTCAGCTAAAGTGAGTCTTCGCAATTTGCTGCAGTTGGCCAAAGAACTCATAAACCCCATCTCATCACTTTCCCCACTTCCTAAATTATTAGAATGTAAATTTAGAAATGAAAGGTTCATCATGCCTCCAAAATTGACTGAAAGTTTTCCGGAAAAATGGTTATTCGCAATTTGAATGATTTCGAGTTTTGAAGCATTGGATAGAGATATTGGAATGGATCCGCTGAAGAAGTTTCCTCTGATTTCGAAGAGTTTGAGATTAGGAAAAGAAAGACCTAAACTTGGTGAAAGACTCCCATGAATTTGATTGTCAGACATCGAAAAAATGACAAGGAAGGAAAGATTGTAAATGGAAGGAGGGATTGTACCAGAGAGGTTGTTTCCGCTAATTCCAAGAGCTTCCAACTCTTTCAATTGACCCAGCGAATCTGGAATATTTCCTCCAAAAGAATTCCCGGCTAGAGACACACTTTTCAGGGATGTTAGATTCCCGAGAAAAGGTGGGATTCCTCCTGTCAAATTGTTTATGTGTAAAGCTAGTCGTTTGAGTTTGTGTAAAGCGACAAACTCAAATGGAATAATTCCTTCTAGCTTGTTGCACCCTAAGGTTAGTTCTGTGAGCCCGGAACAATAAGATAAGTTGGCTGGAAGTTTCCCAACCAGGGAGTTATTTGAAAGAAACAGAGCTTCTAACCTGAGCAGACGCCCAAATTCACGAGGGATTTCACCTTGGATTGTGTTATTCTCAAGGTTGATCTCTCTTAGGAAACTGAGGTTGCCAATGTGAGGAGACAACGAGCCACTCAAGGCTTTTGACATGAGGTTTAGGGCTGTGACTCTTCTGTGCCTGCGACCACATGTAATGCCCTCCCATTCGCAGAAATGGCGAGAATCATTCCATGAGTTGAGGATTCCTTGAGGGTCATGAGAAATCATTGACTTTAAGGCCTGCAAGGCAGCACGATCTCCGTCTTCAAAGGCTGCTACTTGCAACAGTGTGATGAAAAAAAGAAGCATGGATGGAAAATAAAGAGAGTGGGTACTCATTTCTACGAGTGAGAAGGCAATTTCCTTGGCTTGCCTTTATATGTGAGCTTTGAGAGTAGGACAAGTTTAGACATAAAACAAGGACGTCACCTTTCTTCTTCCTTTTCCCCTTAATTTTAACTAGACTTGACTTGGACATTTTCAATTTGGTTGCATGCGTGGAAATTGAAAGGTCAAAAATTGCGTTGCTATTGATGCTTAGTGGCTCAAAGAATGTGTGGGCTGGATTTTAAGCATTTATGTGATGATATCTCACATTATCCTTGATGTCGTGATGATGTGGATGTAAGTGGTAGAAAAGATTTTAAGCTTTTGTGTCAGAATTGGTGTTGCTCGTGGTGTTCATGGGCTGGAAGAATGTGCGTGCTGGATTTTGAAATTTTGTGTGATGACATATCACATCATTAGTTATATCATGCTGGCGTGGATATGTGGTGGGACGATGATGTGGTGCTGAGGTGGCGAAGCCATGGGCCCAATTGTTTGGGGGTTTCGTTATCTGCAACGTAAGACAACTTATACCTTCTCCAATTTGGTTTTAGAATCATTAGCCGAAAAAAGGTTAAACTTATGGTGATTGTGGGTTGCAGCCTCGATGCCACTGTGATTGAAGTGTGGTTTTTGTATTTCTCCTATTACATATGGGGAGATACGATTCTCTGCGAATGAATTTCTTGCTCCTGGTTGGCAAAATGCACTGTGTCTTATACCACATTGTGCAGCACACTTCATGTTCGGACAAAGCTTATTGTATGGCCATATGATACTTATTATTTATTAACATTTGTAGAAAGCTATTTGGTTCTTATTATATTGTAGATACTGCCCACAAACACTACGATTGGGCAAGAAATACTTTGATGGATATCCTTTCTGGATATTACTTGGTGCATTGATTGGTTTATTGTATGGCCATAGACACTATGTTAACATTTCTGTGTATCTATGAGTGTATATATATAATTAGCAAAATGATTTGAATATTAACTTTGATATTTAATTTTCTGTAGAAATTGCCCACTGGTGGATTTGGTTGTATTATATGATGCCTACCTGTTGGGCACTAAATGGTATGATTACTTCACAATATGGATTTGTTGACAAGGAAATTATTGTATTTGGTGAAACAAGAACATTGTCTTCCTTCGTAGAAGATTACTTTGGGTTTCCCCATGATGGCTTGCCGATTATTGCAGCTATTCTTATTATCTATCCTCTCGTTCTTGCATTTCTTTTTTGCATATTGTATAGGAAAGCTGAGAAGGTGAAATATGTTTTTGGATCAATAGTGCCTAGATGAATATTGCAGCAAATAGTTGACTATACATTTAATTGAACATAGTTTCTGTTGGTTTTAAACAAAGAAAGGAGAACATAGAGAAATTGGGGCCGTTAATCACATTATCATTCATTGCTGCAATATTTGAATTTATACATGAAAAGAAACAAATAATGCCAAAAAATCTGCCTACATATCTGATATCATACAATTCAAAAGAAACAGTTTTCCTACAATCTTGCAGGATTTTATTAACAGCATAATCAAATCTTGCTGTTTTTTATTTTTACTCAAATCCTGCAGCAAATATAGCATTGTCATCACTCCTCCTTGCTATTTTTGCTGCAGACACCAATTCTTTTCTTTAACAACTCAAATCTTGACTTTGACAGTCCCTTTGTCAAAATGTCAGCTAGCTGATCTTCAGTCTTGCAATACACGAGTCTTACTTCATTATTCTTCTGGACTTCTCTAACAAAATAATACTTAATTTTGAAATGCTTTGTCTTCCCATGAAACACTGGATTGTTAGAAATTGCTATGGCAGCTTGATTATCAACAAAGATTTCAGTTGCATAATCCTGAATCATTTTCAAATCTGTCATAAGCTTCCTTAGCCATAAGGCTTGATTGACTGCAGCAGCAGCTGCAATATACTCAGCCTCAGCAGTAGACTGAGCTACAATTTCCTGCTTCTTTGAACTCCAACAGAAACAACCTGAACCAAGACTAAACAAGTACCCTGACGTGCTTCTCATATCATCACAAGATCCTGCCCAATCACTATCAGCAAAACCATGCAAAATCAGCTTGTCTTCCTTCTCAAATTTTATTCCATGATCCAAAGTTCCCTTGATATACCTGAGCACCCTTTTAGCAGCCTTGTAGTGCAATTCACTTGCACAATGCATATATCTGGACAACAAACTCACAGCAAACATTATATCAGGTCTTGTTGCTGTCAAATACATCAAGCAACCTATAAGACTCCTATATAAAGCTTCGTCAATCTTTTCAGCACCATCATCTTTACTAAATTTCTCATTTTGAGCTAAAGGAGTACATACTGACTTGCAATCCTCCATGTTGAATTTTTTTAGCACTTCTTTAGCATATTTTTGCTGTCCAATGAAGATCCCTTGCTGTGACTTTTGAATTTCCAGACCTAAAAAGAAAGTCATCTCTCCTAGATCAGTCATTTCAAATGCTTGCATCATTTGAACCTTAAATTGCTTCACTAATTCTTTATTGCTTCCTGTGACAAGCAAATCATCAACATAAAGTGAAACAACAATCAATTCATGATTAATTACTTGAATATACAAAGTTGATTCACTCATGCTCTTGTTGAAGCCTATGTTCAGCAAATGATCATCAATCCTGCTGTACCAAGCTCTTGGAGCCTGCTTCAAGCCATATAATGCCTTTTTTAATAAATATACTTTCTTCAGATCTGCAACAAAACCCTCAGGCTGCTCAACAAATATTTCTTCATCCAAATAGCCATTTAAAAAGGCTGATTTAACATCAAGCTGGTAGATTTTCCACTGCTTTTGTGCTGCAAGTGCTAGAAGCAATCTGATGGTGTCCAGCCGTACTACAGGTGCAAACGTTTCAGAAAAGTCAACACCAAATAGTTGAGCATACCCTTTTACAACCAGCCTTGCTTTGAATTTGTTTACAGAACCATCAGCATTGAATTTGGTTCTATAAACCCATTTCACACCAATAGTTTTCTTGTGTAGTGGTCTGTCCACCAACTCCCAAGTTTGATTCTTGTGAATCATCTTGATCTCATCTTCCATTGCTTCAAGCCACTTTGGATCTTTAGCAGCCTCATCATAACCTGCAGGTTCAAGCACAGCCATATTGCACTTTTGATAAATTTCTGTAAGTGGTCTGGTACCTCTTATTGGCTGATCATCAATTATATCATCATCTTGCAATTCTGGTGCTTTTTCTTCTGCAAAAGCTTGCTTTGGTTCAGCTGTTGCCCAATTCCATCCTCCGGCTTCATCAAATTTAACATCTCTACTCACTATGATTCTTCCCGTCAAAGGTTGATAAACTCTATAACCTTTGGTGAGAGTACTGTATCCTACAAAAACTCCATATTCTGCTTTTTGATCCAACTTTTCTCTTTTTGCATCTGGAACATGAGTAAAACACATGCAACCAAAAATTCTCAAGTTATTAATAGAGGGTTTAAAACCAAACCAGGCTTCAAAAGGTGTTTTTCCCTTTAAAGCCTTTGTTGGTAACCTGTTTTGCAGAAATACAGCAGTATTAACCGCCTCAGCCCAAAACATTTTTGGCATATTCTTCTCAAACAACAAACATCTAGCCATCTCCATGACTGTCCTGTTTTTCCTCTCACTGACTCCATTTTGTTGAGGTGTGTAGGTTGCTGTAAGCTGATGTTCAATCCCTGCAGCTTCGCAAAACTTAGCAAATTTATCAGCTGTATATTCAGTCCCATTATCAGATCTAATCACCTTGATTTTACAGCCACTTTGATTTTCAATCCATGTTTTAAACTTCCAAAACACACTAGCAACTTCAGATTTTTGTTTGAGAAAGTAAACCCAACACATTCTACTAAAATCATCAATAAGAATCATGAAGTACCTATTACCATTTAAGGATGCAGTCCTCATAGGTCCACAAACATCTGTGTGGATCAACTGAAGCTTCTCAACTGCTCTCCATGCCTTATTAATAGGGAATGGCAATCTAGCTTGTTTTCCCAGCTGACAGATTCCACACACTGATGCTCCTCCTCCATTGAAAGTCATTCCTTGCACAAGATCATTTTTCTGCATGTAATCTAATGCAGAATAATGAAAATGCCCCATCCGCTTGTGCCATAACTCAGCATGGTTCAAAGTACATTGATATGCACTAGATTCATCCTTGTTCCAACTTAAGCTGAAGCTTTTGCTGCTCATTTTCACAGAGAACAACACTATACCATTTGGGTCAGTAATGACACACATGTTATTCTTAAATACAACAGAATAACCTTTCTCAAGCAATTGTCCCACACTCAGCAGATTTCGATCAATTTTAGGAACAAGTAATACATCAGAAATTAACTTGATACCTGCTGAGCTTTTTATTGCAACTGTCCCTTTACCTTTCACTTCAATATATTGCCCATTGCCAACTTTAACTCTAGACACTTCTGACTTGTTTACTTCTTTGAAAAGAGATTCATCAAAAGACATGTGATTTGTGCATCCGCTGTCTATGAGCCAATCATCACTCGAACTGTTACTCGAAAAACAAGATACAACAAAAAGTTGCTCATCCTGTTGTTGTTCTGCTGCTTGAGCTTGGTGTCCTTCTTGCTGTTTGTTTTTACACACCCTCTCCATATGCCCCATTTGCTTGCATGCTCTGCATTGAATGTCAGGCCTAAACCAACCTTTCTTTTGCAGATGAGAGGTTTTCTTACAGTGAGGACACGGGGAGTGCTTGCCCTTGTTGCCTTCATTGATGCTACTTTCCCCCTTCTTGTAAATCTTCTTACTCCACTGTTTCTTTTCTTTGCTGCCTCCCTGAGCTTGATCAGCCTCTTTCACTTGAAATGCTCCTTCAACCATCTCCTCCTTTCTGTAAGCTCTCCTTTGTTCTTGAGCTTGCAGTGCATTGACAAGCTCTGCCAATGTTATTGTTGACATATCTCTGGATTCTTCAAGTGAAGAGATTTTAGATTCAAATCTCTCAGGCAAGGTCACCAAAATCTTCTCTACAATCCTTCTATCAGAAAACTCTTCCCCAAGCATTCTAATTTTATTGGCAATCATCATCAACTTGTCTTTATAGTCATTAACTGTTTCTGTCTCCTTCATTTTCTGCATTTCAAATTCCCTTCTCAGGTTCAGGACCTGCATTTGTTTTGTCCTGACGTTCCCCTGATATTCTTGCTTTAAAAGATCCCATGCCTGTTTCGCTGTTTCACAGGTCATGATCTTTGTAAAAATTGTCTCTGAAACTGCAGAGTGAATGCATGTCTTGGCCTTATATCTCCTTTTTCTTTCATCCCTGTTATTCCTCATATGAGCTAATGGTGGATCCTCTGGATCTGCTTCCACCAAGTCCCATAGGTCACATGCTTCCAGGTAAGATTCCATTTTCACAGCCCATATTTGATAATTTTCACCTGTGAAAACTGGAGGAGCAGATAAGAAACCATTTCCTGCCATATTGAAGTATAGGAAGCCTCTCTAATCACGTTACAGGTCCCTTAAGAATAAAAGCTCTGATACCACTTTGTTGGTTTTAAACAAAGAAAGGAGAACATAGAGAAATTGGGGCCGTTAATCACATTATCATTCATTGCTGCAATATTTGAATTTATACATGAAAAGAAACAAATAATGCCAAAAAATCTGCCTACATATCTGATATCATACAATTCAAAAGAAACAGTTTTCCTACAATCTTGCAGGATTTTATTAACAGCATAATCAAATCTTGCTGTTTTTTATTTTTACTCAAATCCTGCAGCAAATATAGCATTGTCATCAGTTTCGCTATTTTATGTATAAGCCTAAACAATTGCAATATTATCATCTCCTCTTGAATTTCTAAAATTGCCCAAAATATCCGTTTAGAGTTGCTTTCATTGCCCTTTATCAAACTTACAACATTTTCATAGCATCTGATTCTATCATCGTCACAGGCAATACCAACTTGGACTTCAAATCTGATTGCTTCTCTCTATGCAAGTCAACATCACCATTGAAGCCTTGAGTTATTTACTGTGAGAGGCATGGATTCACCCACCTCAGAATTTGTAACAACTGCCCCTAGACCTGCCAAGTTCTTTTAAGCTGTAACATCCGCATAAACATTACGCTTGTACTAATTTTCTAAAGAGGTAGTCCAAATTGGATTCTTAGCATTGTTTCCACGTTGTTATATTATCACATCTTGATGTTGGCTAGAACATTCATAGACCGAAGATAAAAAGGTTTTATTGATAAATGATTTTTTAAACGATTATTTATTGATAATAATTGTTGCATTATGACTTAACTGATTATGAATTTTACCGTCTATACGTTTTTTGTTATAAAATGATTACTGGTTTCTAATTATTGTTCTTCACAAAGATTATTATGTACTTTATCGTTATTAAAATTTTATATATGAGTTTGCTTACCGAGTTGACGACTCACCTCTTGTCTTTAACATTTTAGAGATTGATTAGAGAGATGTGGGCTTTTTAGTTTAGAGAAGAGGATTTGTTAGCTGAAAAACCTAGACGTTTTTTAGATAAATTAATTGTTCCTACTTTGGTTATTACTTAGAGTTGCAACTTGTTTTGGAGGATTATTGTTCAATTTATTATTTTAGAGACTATGCTTCGATTGTGGAGAATATGGATGTTTTTCGGAATGTTAAAAAGATTAATGTTATGACGCTTCATTCCAATTTCCTCTTCAGATTCTTAAGGAATTTGGAGTATTACACTTTAGATGTAGTGCTATCAAAATTAAGCAAAAACACAACTGTTAAAACATACCTTCACGTAGGTACCTATAACTTGATCAGGGATAATTCCTGTCTCTTTCTCCCTTTCAATCAATTCCAGCATGATTTCTTCACAGGTAAAAACAAATATTCATTTGTTATTACCGTAAAAGATTGATGAAATATCAGCAACCATCAAATTAAGTTTCATGATGCCGAGCGTTCAAGAAATAATGTACCTACTCGGTTTTCCTACACCTTGAAAATGAACAGAAAAATCAAGTGTTTCTCTCACGGTCATCTCAGGAATGTGCACATCATATTGGCTTACATATCTAGATGTTCGTTGGGTGGACAAATTCTTCTAGTTTGTGTCCATTATAAGAAACTTCCCATGTGACCTATAGAAAAAATTAAGATAGACCAAAACTACAACAGTGATTAGAACTTCTTCTTTTCTTCTTCCTTTTTTTTTGACTTATTTATTTTAATTTGTTATAAATTAATTGAGATTGTAGCAATAGAAAAAAAACATTGATGAGTTATAACATTACAAATTTACAGCTATGTTGTAGACGGGTCTGTTTTATGATTTTACAGCTTCAGTTACTGATTCTAAAGGCTAAAAAAAAAAAGAAATTCTCTTCATCGTGTAAAAAAATCATAATCTTACTGATGATCTCAAAATATAAAAAGCAAAACTAAATTGATCAGCTCAATTTTTAATAATACTCAAATTTTCAGTTCGATTTTTGGTTTAACTTTATCGAACCTAAAACTGATAACTGAAAAAAAAAATGTCACTTCTAAATAAAGGCCCACAAAATCCAAACGGACGGATGCCAATAGGTTATGCATTTTTATTTAATTCAATATTATTATGATTTAAAGATGCCTATTATTTAAAACCCGTGACTATTCCCAGCCTTTTCTTTTATTTTTATTTAGTGTAATAAACAAATTAAATTGTAGTTAAATAGAGTTTACACGCTCTACTTCCGGGTTTTATTATACCACTAACATCAACAATGATGCTTATATGAACTTCATCTGTCTCTGAGAGTTGTAAATTCAAAGACAATAGGACAAGTTCAGACATAAAACAAAGACGACGCCTTTCTCCTTTTTCTTCTTTTTTTTTTCTAAATTTGAAACTAGACCTGACTTGGTCATTTTCAAAATATAAATCTTGGCCATTATCAGTTTGTTCACAAGAAAAAGCTAAGAAAATCTAAATGTTGGCCACTATCAACTTGTTTGCAAGAAAAAGCTAAGGAGAGTTGACATGATCGCTGGCCACTTGACAAAAGCTAAGGCAAAGTTGACATGATCCACTCCAGAAAGTGAGTGGATTTTAAGCTTTTCCGATGCGGTAATACTGCACACTGCACTTGAATCGTTGGCCACTTGACAATGTAGAGGAATTTTAAGCCTTCGCAATGTGGTAGTACTGCACACTGCACTTGAATTCTTGCGATGTGGTAATACCGCACACTGCACTTGAACCTAAGACTTCAAGACTTCTATTATTAAGAGTGGACGCCCTTTCCATTGCGTCAAGATTGAATTTTGGGAAAAGGACACAGAGACCCCCAATGTTTGAATAAGGGACACAGAGACCCCCAACGTTTGAAAAAGGGACACAAAACCCCCTAAGGTTTCAAAAAAGACACTCAGACCCCCATTTGTTACCAGAAATTATAATTTTAAGATGCAATTACCATTATACCCTTATAGCATATTAAAAAATAATTGTTCATTGTCCAATTTATTCCTATATTATTAATAAAATCACGAATATAACTTCATTATCCAAATTTTCCATTTAATTTTTGTCAAATTTTCTCTTCAACTAAATAAATTGAATCCATTGCTCAAGAATAAAAATAAATTAAATTGATTACTAATATAATAAAAATAAATTTAATCCATTTTCGTATATATCAAAATAAAAATAAATTAAATTTATTCCTATATTATTAATAATCCATTGGGTAATGAAGTTATATTTGTAATTTTATTAATAATATAGGAATAAATTGGACAATGAACAATTATTTTTTAATATGCTATAAGGGTATAATGGTAATTGCACTTTAAAATTATAATTTCTGTTAACAAATGGGGGTCTGAGTGTCTTTTTTGAAATTTTAGGGGGTTTTGTGTCCCTTTTTTAAATATTGGGGGTCTCTGTGTCCCTTATTCAAACATTGGGGGTCTCTGTATCCTTTTCCCTTGAATTTTAGTGAGATAATGCAAGAAGTATTTTATACGCTCAGTGCTACCGCCTAAATTCCTTTAACTCCCCGTTATTTTATAATAATTCTCCATTTAAGCATTGTTATAAAATAACTACTTATTACAATTAATTATTAAACTTAATTAGCTAACAAATATAAGTTAAGAATAATAAAGATGATATAAATTATGTCCATCAAATGCCCTCAAATCTAAATTTTGCTAGTTCTCGAGCAAAACAAAATGTAAAAAGCTGAAAATAAAATCTAATTGCACCACTTTTGCTGGTAATTTCGATTGCATTTTGCATATTCAATAAGCCTTTAAATCTTTAGGTGTCCATTGTGAACGAGTTATAATCTCATGAGAGTTTATGGAGATGATGTCGACAAACATTATGAGGTTTTGGAATTTGCTCAGTAAAAGAATTTGATTTAATCATTGTCATCAACAAGAATATTAGAGATTAAAATACGATTATTAATTCATCAGCAAACTTAAAACAGACAGCACAATCAAATTTTAGATTCTCGTATTTGGACCTTGTGATGTGAAAATCAGGTAACAAAGATGATTTTTTTTTTTAAAAAAAAAATCAAATTGACTTCAATTTTCAACTTTCAAGTAAAAAATTTGGATACCTTTTACAGCACATATAAAGTTTTCATTTTATTTTTTAAAATGAGGTTTAATTATTTGTTTTTGCAGAAACTATGTTTGAGAAAGCAACTCAAATACTCTTGTAAGATCTCTTGTAATCCTTCTTGCGAATAATATAATTTTCCTTATTCGGCTCCATTGCTTTCTTCTCTCTAGCTCTTTCGAAAACCTCTAGGCTTAACTAGTCGAGAAGTTCAAAGGATTACTTAGCGACTTTCGGCAAGAGTTGTCTTAGTGCCACACGGGTTCGTTGCGCAAAACAATCATCCCGTGACAATAAGCTTACATAAGCTTACAAATGTATTTATAAAACTCTCCCCCCAGCCTTTTAGTTTTTAAATTTTGAAGCTTCCAAATCTATAAACATGGCTCAGATGATTGGTACTGATGAGATAGAGTCGATGAGAATTGTGTTGGCTGAGATAGGAAGAAGCCTAAGATCATCATTCAAGCTTCAGACATCGAGTTTTAGAAGTAGCTCTACAATAAGCTCAAGGAGGGAAGATACAGATGTTGAAAATGCCTTGCAGTGGGCTGAAATTGAGAGATTACCTACTTCTGACCGGTTGGAAGCATCTTTGTTTGATGTAAACGGCAATAGAAACCTGGTTGATAATCAAGGAAAACAAATGATTGATGTTACCAAGCTTGGAGCACTTGAACGGCATGTATTCATTGAGAAGCTTATCAAACACATTGATCATGACAATCTTCAGTTGTTGCGGAAAATCAGAAAAAGAATGGACAAGTAAGCCTTTTATAACTAATTATGTGTATGAATCTTTCTACATGAATTTGCAGAAGTATGCAGAGACATAGATTCGAAGAATCATCTTACATTACTGAGTCACATCATAGGCTAGAGTACTCCACATATATCTTCATTTTACTTTCTAATTCAAAGTTGGTTTGGTGCCTACATTTCTCTTCTTGAGTCTGCAACGGCATAAATGCATCATTTTGTTGGATAACCTGAGTTCAATTCTGCATATTTGGCGTTAAATTGCCCATTATAGAGGTGAGATATAAGAATTTGTGCGTGGAGGCCAAGTGTGAGGTTGTTCATGGAAAGCCACTCCCAACTCTATGGAATTCTTTAAAGGCATGATTTCTGTAAGTTTCTTCATCTTTCAAAAAATACTTACCAGAATTTTCGGTCTTTATTTAAGGGTTGTATATAATATATTTTTGGTCCGATTTTGCTATATAAATCAGACTGAGAGTATTGAGTCCATATAAAGGGACTTTTTTAATTGTAGCTTACTAGTCTTAAACATTCTTAATGGTGTTAGTGGCATCTTGAAGCCTGAAAGGTACACTCAGAGAATTTATCAATCTACTCAACTCAATTCATTAAACCAAAAACCTTTTATGGTCAACCTTGCTGATTTTTTCACCATTTTACACCCTCTTGATGTATTTCAGGTTCTATTTCTTCTTGTGCTTTGGTGTTTGCATGCATTTACCATGCTTGTAGGAATTTGTTTATATATCCTACGTATAGAAGCAATATAATATCTGATGGTTGTGCAATAGTTTAACAGAGTAGCTAATCCATTACTCCAAAAATTTTTCTGCTGAAGTCATGAGGTAATTTGTGGATTTTGCTCAGCTAATCATTTGTTATGCACACCAATTTTTGTTTGCCTATATTCAGGTTGATGTATGTTTTAGAGTAGTTTCATTTCCTGATTCTTTCTAACAGCAGAGACTTTTTTTTTTTTTTGGGCTTGACTTCAAAAGTTATAAATAAAGCCTGCTTTCTGGAAGCAAATTTTCATTTAAATTTGAAGCCTTTAAGAAAAAGTTTGAATTTAATGTTGGATGACTCTTCTGCTTGGCCCCCCAGGATATGGCAAGAGCTCCCTTTCAAAGGCTCTCTCAGGAAATCTTGATCCATCTCTAAAGGTTCCAAACTTTCTTGATGCTTTGTCATGCCTATTTACCTCTGATAATTTAAAATAAATGAAATGCAAGCGGGCTTGAATTTTTAACTTAAAATTTGGATTTCCAGAAAACTATAATATAGAAGAAAAGGTCAAGATAATACTGCAACAAATTTTGATTATTAGAATTTAGGAAGTTCATGGCATTTTGTCTTATTTGTGGCTCGTAATATCTTCTTTCTTTTCTCCAAAAGGTAACTGGGGAACTTTTCTATAATGGACATAAGCTAGAAGAGTTTGTCCGCTAGAAAACTTCAGCTTATATAAGCCAAAATGACCTTCACTGTGAGGGAAACTGTTGATTTTCTGCCCGTTGTGAGGGTGTTAGTAGCTGAGAAGGTATGTAATTGCACTTGTAGCCATCTTAATTGCGCTAAAAATAGTGATAACTAAATTAATAAGTATGTTTTACCTATGCAGAGATTATGATGGAGGTCAGTTGAAGGGAGAAAGAAGGCAGGAATTATTCCCGATCCAGATATAGACACTTACATAAAGGTCTTTTACATCTTGGTGTATTTTTAGTCCAATTTTTTAATCTAGTTAGGGTATAAAAATTATAAAAATTATAAAAATTATATCTAGCATTGAATGCATCAGTTGTAAAGTTATTTTTCTGTACAATATAGTTGCGTGTGCCCTTTGATGTAACTATTACAGTATGGTTAACCATTTTTTTGTAACAGGCAATTTCTGCCAAAATGAGTAAAAAGAACCCTTCGAACAAATTATACATTGAAAGTAATTCTCTTTTTACAAGCTCTAATTGATCTGTATCTATGCAAATGATTTATTAGTTCGTTTGTACATTGTCTCTGCGCCTTTTTAGATCCTTGGACTTGATGTATGTGCTGACACAATGGTGGGAGATGCTATGAGAAGTGGCATCTCTGGAGGTCAGAAGAAGATGCTTACTACAAGTTCAACAGATTATCATCCACTTAGGATACAATTTCTATATTAACTTAAAGAGCTATAATCAGCATTGATGAACTAATAAGGCTCAATTTTCCATGGAATCTGTAGGAGAGATGATTGTCCGACCAACATAGGCACTATTTTATGGATGAAATAACAAATGGTTTAGATAGTTCCACCGCATATCATATCATTGCTTGTATTCAACAGCTGGTGCATATAACATATTCTACTGCATTGATTTCACTTCTTCAACCAGCACCAGAAACCTTTGATCTCTTTGACAACATCATTTTAATGGCTAAAGGAAAAATTGTGTATCATGGACCTCGGGATCATGTCCTAGCATTTGAGGATTGTGGCTTTAGGTGTCCTGAAAGGAAAGGGGTTGCTAACTTCTTGCAAGAGGTAAGTGCATTGCAGCTTAAAATGTTCTCATTTTCATGTTGAAATTTTAGTACTTTCATAATTTGATATGCTATTTTTCAGGTTTTGTCCAGAAAAGATCAGGCACAATACTGGCTCCATACTGAACTTCCCTACAGTTTCTTTTCAGTAGATATGTTCTCTCAGAAATTCAAGGAATCTCCTCTTGTTAAAAAGCTTGATGAGGAACTTTTAGTGCCAAATGATAAATCAAGAAGCCACAAGAATGCAAATTCCTTTAGTGTGTATTCTCTTTCTATATGGGAGTAATTCAAGGCTTGTATGTCAAGGGAACTTCTTCTTATGAGGAGAAATTCATTTCTCTATATATTAAAAACAACTCAAGTTATCATTTTTAGTTTTACATACTTTATCCAGTTGTTCTTTGTTTCTCCCCTTCTTTTGATTTCTGCTTATCTTTTCTTTCTTAGATAGAAGGGCCTGAGAAAATTGGAATATGTGGACAATCTTTTTGTTTCAGCTTATTATTATTGCAATAATGATTGACTATTTTTCTGCGGACTCGGATGGACATTGATGTTTTCGATGCAAATTACTACATGGGTTCCTTATACTTTGCACTCATCATTCTTTTAGTTGATGGCATTCCTGAGTTGTCTATGACGATTCAAAGACTTGTTGTTTTCTATAAACAGAAAGAGTTGTGCTTTTACCCAGCTTGGGCGTTTGCGATTCCAGCCACTATTTTGAAAGTTCCATTTCTTTAGTCGAAGCTCTGGCTTGGACATGTCTTACTTATTATGTCATTGGATACAGCCTAGAGGTCTGAAGGTGAGTTTCATTTGAGAAGGCGGAAAGCTTTTTGTTTATTGGTGCACTAAATCCCATTATACAAACCTCTCATAAAGAATAGTTCATGTCTTTTAGGTTTTTCAGCCAATTCATTCTACTTTTTCTTGTGCACTTTACATCAATATCTATTTTCTTATTTGTGGTATCAGTCTTCCAAACTATGGTTGCTGTTATGGCTGCCGGAAGTTTTGCAATACTGTTGGTGTTATTGTTTGGGGGGGTTTCGTTATCTCGAAACGTAATCAATTTATACCTTCTCTAATTTGATTTTAGAATCATCATATCAGCCTGTTAAACTTATGGTCATTATTGGTTGCAACCTCGATGCCAGTGTCATTGAAGTGGGGCTTTTTGATTTCTCCTATTACATGTGGGGAGATAGGACTCTCTTTGAATGAATTTCTTGCTCCTCGGTGGCAAAAGGTACCGTGTCTTATAGCCGAAGTGTTTTGGTTTAGCTAATCAATACAGCATTGTGTATCACTTTTGGTAGAGAAGTTTCTCCTATTACTTCATGTTCTGGCAAAACTTATCACATGGCCATATGATATTTATTATTTATTAATGTTTGTAGAAAGTAATTTTTTTTCTTATTATGTTGTAGATGCTGCACCCAAACACTACAATAGGGCAAGAAATACTTGAAAGTCGTGGACTAAACTTTGATGGATATTTTTTCTGTATATCACTTGGTGCATTGTATGGCTTTGCCTTACTTCTTAACGTTGGCTTTACCTTGGCCTTAACTTTCTTGAAGAGTAAGTTCTTCTTTGTAGTAATCATGTTTATATACCTAAGTTGATACAAATACAGCTTCTGGGTCATCTCGTGCCATGATTTCACTTGAAAAGTTTTCTGAGACGCGAGGAAGTGGAGATTCCACTTTTGGTGAAATTGTGAAAGGGAATTCTAGGAGTACTCCTATGATTAATAAAGAATCTTATAAAGGTTAATGCAATTTCTATATTTTTTTTCCATTTTAATGTTCTACTAATGAGAAGTGAACCACAAATCTGGAATTGTGGTTGAATATGACATGTTAGTCTTATGTTTTGATATTGCATGATATGTCAATTGTGTGGGACAACAGAGCCGTATGACAAGCCTGGTTGATCAACCGTATGAATAAGTTAAGCACGTGTTGAGACACATGACTTTACTTATTCTAAATGGTAGAAGAAGGCTGCGTTTTGGATGAAGTTACTACACGTGTCTTAAGACTGGCTTAAATGGCTAGTAAAGCTGTTGAAAGAATCGGGAAAATTCTGGGTTTGTTGCTAACAAACCCAGGGCTGTTATGCTGGCTTCTGGGGGTTGTTTTTAGAGTAATCGAAGCATGTATATAAGGCTTCATGGTTTCGGGTTTGGCTAGTAAGTTGTGTAACAGTTTCTCAGATTGCTTGTATATTGTAATCACCAAATCGGTGAAAGCTCTTTCTCTTTTTCACAGTGGATATAGGTCACTTAGTGGCTGAACCACTATAACTCTTTTGTAGTAATGGGAAATGTTGATATCTGTAAGGTAGTCGGGAAAGACATAATAAGATTGAAATGCTGGATGGTATAACTAGGGAATTGGTAGATGTAAGACATGTACCTAACTTAAGAAAGAATTAATCTCCTTAGGCATGCTTGATAAAATGGGTTGTTTTGTTAAGCTAGAATTAGGTACCTTAAAGGTGATGAGAGGGTCAATGGTGTTAATAAAGGGAAGTTTAAGCAATGGCCTTTATGTGCTTTACGGTACAGCTGTTACAGGGGATGTTGGGGTCTCAAACCAGAACCTAGATAAAACCATGCTGTGGCATTTGAGGTTAGGTCATATGAGTGAAAAAAGGTTGAGAGAACTGTCAAAACAGGGTGTCCTAGGAGAGGATAAGATAGAGACTTTGAGGTTTTGTGAAGAATGTGCATTAGGCAAATCTTCAAGAGTAAAATTCAGTACTGGTGTCCATAACGCAAAGGGAATTCTAGACTATATCCATGCTAATTTGTAGGGGCCTACACAGACAGCATCCTTAGGTGGGGCTAGGTATTTCATATCTCTTAATGATGAATTTTCGAGGATGGTTTGGGTTTATGTGTTGAAAAACAAAGATAATGTGTTTGAGAAATGTAAAACCTGGAAGACTTTAGTTGAAACACAAACCAATAGAAAAGTTAGAAGGTTGAGGACTGACGATGGGTTAGAATTTTTCAATAAAAGGTTTGAGAATTTCTGTGCTGAGCATGGGATTGTGAGGCACAAAACAGTGAGACATACACCTAAGCAAAATGGATTAGCTGAGAGAATGAACAAAACGTTGATTAATAAGGTAAAGTGTATGCTTATTCAATCAAGGTTGTCTGTGTCACTATGGGCAGAGACTCTATCCACTGCCTGTTGTATAGTTAATAGGAGTCCATCTTCTGGGATCAATCTCAAAACTCCAATCGAGCTGTGGATGGGTAAACCAACTGACTATTCAAATATGAGGGTATTTGAATGCCCTGTATATGCTCACATAAAGCAAGGGAAGCTGAAACCTAGAGCTCTTAAAGGTGTGTTCATTGGCTATCCAGAAAGAGTGAAGGGATATAAGCTCTGGTGCACTGATTTCAAGCCACCAAAAGCCAAAATCAGCATGGATGTGGTCTTTAATGAGGCTGAAATGTTCAAACAATTAGAAGCTTCAAAGACTGAATCTAGCCACCACATGAATGAGAATTATAATTCTCATTTTGAGGTGGAGTCATCAATCTTATTTGCAAAACAGAAGGCCATTGTTGAATCAGAATCTGAGGCTGGGAGGAACATGTCAGAGTCAGAGGCTGAATATGAAGATGATCAAGGTGACAAGAGTTATCAACTTGTGAGAGATAGGGAAAAGAAAGTAATAAGACCACTTAAAAGATATGCACATGCAGATTTGATTGCATTTGCATTGACAACAGTGCATGAACTTGACTCAGATGAACCAAAAACATCCTCAAAAGATGTAAAAGGGAATAAATCAGAGAAATAGAAGACTGTTATGGATGAAGAGATGCAATCACTACTCAAGAATCACACTTGGACTTTGATAGGAAAACCACTAAATAAGATAGTAGTTGGCTATAAGTGGGTTTACAAGGTTAAAGAAGGAATACCAGAAGTTGAGCTAAAGAGATATAAAGTCAGGCTTGTAGCCAAAGGCTTCGCACAAAAAGAAAGTATAGATTATACTGAAATTTTTTTCGCCTGCAGTCAGACATACCTCTTTAAGGATCTTGTTGACACTTGTGGCAATAAATAACATGCATCTCGAGCAGATAGATGTTAAAATAGTTTTTCTTCATGGTGAGTTGAATGAAATGATAGTGATGGAACAACCTGAAGGGTATGTAGACCTTGGCAGGCCTGATCATGTGTGTCATCTTAAAAAATCCTTATATGGGCTTAAATAATCCCCAAGGAAATGGTACTTGAGGTTTGACATGTTTATGCTTGAGAACAGTTTTAAGAGATATTCATTTGATTGCTGTGTGTATCATAAGGATGTGGGAGATGGCAGTAAGATTTACTTGTTACTGTATATTAATGACATGAAAACATAAGGATCAAATAAATGAACTAAAATAGCAGCTGGGGGGTTCATTTGATATGAAGGATCTTGGTGAGGCTAAGAAGATCCTTGGTGTTGAATTGATCAGAGAAATAAGGAATGGTACCCTGATTCTATCACAGTAAAATTACATCAGAAAAGTGCTTGAAAGGTTTGAAATGGGAAAAGCCAAGCCAGTTCAGACTCCATTACTAGCTCACTTCATATTGTTATCACAACAGTGTCCAAAAACTGATGTTGAAAGATCTGAAGCTAGCTCAATTCCATATTCAAGTGTCGTAGGGTGTCTGATGTATGCAATGGTTCTGACTAGACCAGATATGTCTTATGCCTGTCTCTTATACACATCTTTCATATTGTTATCACAACAGTGTCCAAAAACTGATGTTGAAAGATCTGAAGCTAGCTCAATTCCATATTCAAGTGTCGTAGGGTGTCTGATGTATGCAATGGTTCTGACTAGACCAGATATGTCTTATGCATTGAGTGTTGTAAGCAGATATATGGCAAATCCAGGGAGAGAACATTATAAGGCTGTGGTGTAGATTTTAAGGTATCTTAATGACACCATAAACTATGGTTTGATATATGAAACTGATAAAATGAAGGAAGTCAATGTAGAAGGCTTTGTAGATGCTGACTATGCTGGAGACCTTAATAAAAAGGAGGTCATTAACTGGATACTTGTTTAGACTTAGTGATTGCACTATAAGCTGGAAAGTTTCATTACAAAATGTTTTTTCTTTGTCAACAACTGAAGCCGAGTATACTGCTACAGCTGATGCAATAAAAGAGGCTATTTGGCTTAGAGGAATGGTGACTGATTTGGGGTATGAACAGAAGCAAGTTACAGTCTGCTGTGATAGTCAGAGTGCTATCAATTTGAGCAAAAATCAGACACCATGAGAAGACTAAACACATTGACATTAAGCTTCACTTTGTTAGGCTAAAAGTATCAAAAGGAGTGGTAAAGCTGATGAAGATACATATTGATGAGAATATGGCAAACATGTTAACCAAAGATCTACCAAGTGCCAAGTTTGAGTTCTGTGTGAACTCAACTAGAATCTGCAGGGTCTAAACTACAAAGGATGAGTGAAAAAAAAGAATGAGGAGTAACAGATTTGGGTTCAAGGTAGAGAATGTTGAGAAGTGAACCACAAATATGGAATTGTGGTTGAATATGACATGTCAGTCTTATGTTTCGAGATTTGATGATATGTCAGTTGTGTGGCTCAAGAGAGCCGTATGACAAGCTTGGTTGATCAGCCGAGTGAATAAGTTAAGCATGTGTTGAAGCACATAACTTCATTTATTCTAAACGATAGAAGAGGGTTGCGTTTTTGATGAAGTTACTACACGTGTCTTAAGGCTGGCTTAAATGGCTGGTAAAGCTGTTAAAAGAAGCGGGAAAATTCTGGGGGTTGTTTCTAGAGCAATCGAGGCATGTATATAAGGCTTCATGGTTTCGTGTTTGGCTAGTAGAGTTGTGTAATAGTTTCTCAGGTTGCTTGTATCTTGTAATCACCAAATCAGTGAAAGCTCTTTCTCTTTTTCAGAGTGGATGTAGGTCACTTAGTAGCTGAACCACTATAATTCTTTTGTGTTCGTGTCTGATTGTTTATGCATTCTTTAAGCTTGTTATTTGTTGATTCTGTTTTGTGATTTCACAAAGCTTTAATTTGATCATAATTGGTTCTTGGATTGAAGCTAAGTCGAGTGAGTCTTGGGGGATTAAGATCGGTTCTTTACTGATTTTGGTCCAACAAAACCAACTTGTGGATTTGGTTGTATTATATGATGCCTACCTCTTGGGCTCTAAATGGTATGATTAGTTCACAGTATGGAGATATTGAAAAGGAAATTATTGTATTTAGTGAAACAAAATCATTGTCTTCTTTCTTAGAAGATTATTTTGGGTTTCACCATGATCGCTTGCCGATTACAGCTGCCGTTCTTATTATCTACCCTCTTGTTCTTGTTCTTGCATTTCTTTTTGCATATTATATAGGAAAGTTGAACTTTCTCATAAGGTGAAATATTTTTTTAAAGAGGATGTACTGTGGCAACATATATGTCCTAGAACTAGGAATTATACATTTGTAATCTATGTATACCCTTGATCAGTATTGCAGCAAATTGACCATATATGTAATTGGACACAATTTAGCTATTCTATAAGCTGAACAATTACAATATTATCATCAACCCTTGAATTTCTAAAACTGACCAAAAGATCTCTTTAGAGTTGCTTTCATTCCTTTATCATTTTCATAGTTTCTAACTGCGTCATCAAAGGCAATTGCAACTTGGACTTCAAATCTGATTGCTTCATCCTCTCCAAACTCAACATCACCATTAAATACTGAGTTATTTGCTGTGATAGCTATAAATTCAACCAGCTATAAATTCAACCCCTTGAATATACCATTCGGATATACATTAAAAGCGTGTGCGTGTACTATTTTTTGAGAGAGCTAGTCCAAATTGGCTTCATTGATTCTACGTTGTAATATCATTACATATTGATGTTGGCTAGAACGTTCATAGACCAAGGATAAAAAAATTCGAAACTTTTTTTTTGACATAAATTGAATGCAAAATGTAATTAAAACCCACAAAAGTATATAGGTTGATAAAATGATATTGCCTCTAGCTGCCCCAATATGCATTCACTGATGCATTTCTCTGCTTAACAAACATTAATCATTCAACAACATTACTCCACTCTACCAATTTCTCCACTTAACAAACATTAATCATTCAACATCATCACTCCACTCTACCAATTTCTCCACTTAACAAACATTAATCATTCAACATCATCACTCCACTCTACCAATTTCTCCACTTAACAAACATTAATCATTCAACATCATCACTCCACTCTACCAATTTCTCCACTTAACAAACATTAATCATTCAACATCATTACTCCAGTCCACCAATTTCTTCACTTAACAAACATTAATCATTCACTTACATATAATAAGTATAAAATACTCTATTATAAAATGCATACATAAAAGAAATGAAACAAATTTTAGGCTTTATAGCCCCAGTATGCATTCATTGAGGCATTTCACCAAATTGTTTTGGATTTTCATCAAACAGTAGGCTTGAGAAGTTTCTCTTTTATCAACCATCGGCAAAATCTGTTCAATGGTCTTAGCAAGGGTGTTTTGGTCAGCCTTGTTCCCAACAGTCCCTACACCGAACTATGATCAAACGGATATCATAACAAACTAGTAAAGCTCAAAATCAACGTGAACAACAAAAGTTCATCATATTGCCTACTCCAATTGGAATAGTCCATACCGCAAAAATTTTAATTATAAACCTATAGAATTATACAATTGTGATAAACTTGTTATTCCCTCCGGCAGCCCTGTTTTCCTCGTCTAAGATCAAATTTCACTTTCTTTTGTTGGATGAAGCTTTTAACTTTATTGCCTTGTGATTTAAAAGACTATGACTGTAAAAAACATAAAACGAAGGAATGAGCCTTTTATTTATCTCATGAGATATAATGTAAATTTATATCACTTGGGCAAAACCTACAGGAGAATATTGCATTATCTAGTTATCTGTTTGTTTGCTGAACATAGTTTTAGGTTCAAGGAGAATGTTCTTGATTGATTGTAACTCATGGTCAACATTGGTGATGTTCATTCGATCTTAAGGTGACTCCATTGAACAAGCAACTCCAATTTTGACCATAGAAATGAGACATTCTAATCTACTGTTGGTTCTTGTTTGCCTTCACCCATGGTTATCAGTACCAACCAAAACTTCATCATCATTTAGAAGTATTGGATCCACTATGTCCATCACATGATTAGGCAAGGCCATTCTTGCAAAGTTGTGAAGATTCAAGTCTCCTTCAAACATAACATCTGTTGGTTTTTTTTTGTTGTCACCATTTCCAACAACAATATTCCATAGCTATTAACATTTCCATTTGTTGACACCCCACTTCCAAGGCCATACTCTACCACTAAAAAAACATAAATATTTCTAAGAAGTTAGAAGTTTTGAAAAGAAATTAAAAAGTTAAAAAGAAAGTAAATTATATATTAGAATTTAAGTTATAACCTGGGGCTGCATAGCCAATTGTTCCCCTTACTCCAATAGAGCTATTTAAAGTTGGATTTGAGACTTCTTGATGAAATCTAGCTAGTCCGAAATCACCAGTGTGAGCAGACAAGTCATTGTCGAGAAAGATATTGCTTGGCTTCAGATCACAATGGAGAATTAGTTCTTGGCAGTGGCAGTAGAGATAGTCTAGTGCAGATGCCACATCAATTGCAATGCTTATTCTCTAAAGAAGGGTGAGTTTTTGAATTCCAATTTCTTCATCTCTTTGTGTAACTGGATCTAGATGCAACCATTTTTCAAGACTCCCATTTGGCATGTACTCATAAACAATAACTTTAAAGTCATTACCTTGAAAATCAATACTTGAGCATGAAGTTGTAACCTTGACAAGATTTCTATGACATATATTTTTCAAGGCTTTGCATTCAGCCTTGAAACTCTGAGAAGCTCCTTGACGTTGAAGGTTAATCACTTTGATTGCAACAATAGTTCCATCTTCATCAAATACTCCCTTATACACAGAGCCAAAGCTACCCACTCTAATTAAGTGTGTTGAAGAAAACCCATCAGTTGCTTTGAGGAAGCTTTTGTAAGAGATCTTTGGTAGTGTTTTTCTTGTCAATGGTCTTGAAGGGTGCCTGAAAGGTCCCCTCCTCCTTTTGTGCCAGTAGAAAATGAAAAATGACACCATTACTAATCCTAAAAAAGCACTTACAGTTGAGCTTATTATCTTTAGTCTTTGGGAAATCGTCTGATTGCTTGATTCTTGCTCGGTCCATTTGGGTAATTACAATTCATGTATGCCTCCACAGAGTCTATTGCAACCTGCAACTGATATTGCACTTGCATTTGCGAAAATTCCCCTTGTTGGTAGCTTCCCCTCAAAATCATTGAAGGATAAGTTAAGATATTCCAAAGAAAGAGCCTCGAGGATTATTGGAATTTGACCAAAAAAATTATTTCACGAAAGATCAACCTTTTGAATACCTCTTGAAGTTCTAAAAAATGAAGGAATGAATCCGTAGAAGAAATTTCCTGCCAAATAAATCTCTTCAAGACTAGAGCAAAGACCAAGTTCACCTGGAATTTCACCTGATAAGTCATTATTAGACACATCAAAACAGCTCAAAGCTTTCAGATTACCGATCCTTAGAGGTATAGATCCAACGAAGTGGTTTTCGGCTAAATTCATTGAAACTGAAAGAGAGGATATATTGAAAATGTCTTCTGGGACAGTTTCTCTGAGTTCATTTGCGAACATTTCTAAAAATGCCAATCGTTCCAAATTCCCTAGACTAGAAGGAATGACTCTTGATAAATTGTTATCGCTTAGGAAAATTTCATATAATGATGATAGATTTCCTAGAGTGGAATTGAGCCTGTAAATTGGTTTTCCTCAATCCTTAATGAATATAACTTAACAAGGTTACTTATTCCAGAAAGGATGCTTCCATATAACTGATTATTACTAAGGACCAAAATTTGAAAATGACTTGACAGATTATGAGGCAATGCTCCTCTAAATTGATTTTCAGCTAAATTGAGAAGTCACAATTTGCTGCAGTTGGCCAAAGAACTCATACACCCCATCTCATCACTTTCCCCGCTTCCTAAATTATTAGAATCTAAATTTAGAAATGAAAAGTTCATTATGCCTCCAAAATTGACTGAACGTTTTCTGGAAAAATGGCTATTCGCAATTTGAATGATTTCAAGTTTTGAAGCATGGGATAGAGATATTGGAATGGATCCGCTGAAGAAGTTTCCGCTGATTTCCATTAGGAAAAGAAAAACCTAAACTTGGAGGAAGACTCCTATGAATTTGATTGTCAGACATCGAAAAAGTGGCAAGGAAGGAAAGATTGTAAATGGAAGGAGGGATTTACGGGAGAGGTTGTTTCCACTAATTCCAAGAAATTTCAACTCTTTCAATTGACCAAATGAATCTGGAATATTTCCTCCGAAAGGATTCCCAGATACAGACACAATTTCCAAGGATGTTAGATTCCCGAGAAAAGGTGGGATGCCTCCTATCAAATTATTCATGTGTAAACCTAGTTTTTCGAGTTTGTACAGATAGATAAACTCAAATGGTGGTTTAATTCGATGCAAAGCGAAGAACCTTACCAAGGCTTGACATGCCGCGAATCCTCTTGAAAGAGAGGGGTGCCTTTGGGAACGCGGACATAGGTGGTGCAAAAAAAGATAGAATTGAACAACCGTACGGGCACTTTTTCGCATTGCATACAGCTCGCAAATGGAATTTTCTTTTTACCCTTCATCAAACAAGGATAAAAAGGGGGTTCTATTATACCCAGATGGGTAAATAATCCAATTACCACCCTTCAAGTTGGCTGGAATTTTCCTAGCCAGGGAGTTATTTGCAAGAAACAGAGCTTCTAACCTGGACAGACGCCCAAATTCACGAGGGATTTTACAGTGGATGGTGTTATTCATAAGATTAATATCTCTTAGGAACCTGAGGTTGCCAATGTGAGGAGACAACGAGCCTCTCAAGGCTTTTGACATGAGGTTTAGGGCTGTGACTCTTCTGTGCCTGCAACCACATGACGTGGATGGTGTTATTCATAAGATTAATATCTCTTAGGAACCTGAGGTTGCCAATGTGAGGAGACAACGAGCCTCTCAAGGGTTTTGACATGAGGTTTAGGGCTGTGACTCTTCTGTGCCTGCAACCACATGTAATGCCCTCCCATTCGCAGAAATGGCAAGAATCATTCCATGAGTTGAGGATTCCTTGAGGGTCATGAGAAATCATTGACTTAAAGGCCTGCAAGGCAGCACGATCTCCGTCTTCAAAGGATGCAACTTGCAACAGTGTGATGAAAAAAAAGAAGCATGTTTAAGGAATTTAGATATATTAGAAATAGATGTAGGTAATTAAAAACCAAAAATTAACAACTTAATTTTTTTTTCCGGAAGTACTGTTCACTACCACTGTTCACGAATACTGTTCATCCGCATAAAAAATATTAATTTTCAAAAAACATAATAAAATGCAGAAAATAAATGACACGAAGATTTTTACGTGGTTTGGATTAACCAATCCTACATCAACGAGGCCATGCCCAGATGGAAAGCAATTTACTAAGTTGAGATGTTACAATCTATGGATTTACCAAACTTAAGACTCTCACTTACAGTTTATCACCATGCAGTTTACTCAACCTTAGACTGAATCTGCTTCTCTTGAATAATCACTACCCCTCCTGATCCACGATCCTCAAGGCACTTCGTAAAGTGATCAATAGCAATTCTTCAATTCTTCAATGTGTAGTGATCCAAGATCCACATAAACTCTCCACAGAGATGAAAAAAAAAAAAAGAAAACAAATCAACACAACATGATGCGCCAAATCCATATTCTCTAGGGAGGAGACCGACTTTTGCTTCTCTACTTTATCCTCTGTGTTGTGCAATCAAACTTCAATTGTGAAATACCTCTCTTTATATAGGCACTAGAGTTTCACCAAAATAGCAAATCTTAAAAGACTTGGATTCTTTCCAAATAAGAGTTTCTTTCCTCTTATAATTCCTATGAATTTGAATAGGAATAAATATGATCTTTTTGCCTTGTCTCCCAAAAAATATCTAGAGCATTTAATGACTTCCTGTTTGAACCAACTTCTTACTCTAAATAGATCTCATATGCCAAATATAGAATCCCACCATTAATTGACTTACTAAATTAGACATCTAATTAAATTAGGAAACAAATATTCCTAATAAATTGGAATCTACTAAATTAGGGAATTAATAAATTAATCTCTATTACAAGATATGCAATAAATAAACTTCCAATTTAATTAGACTTGCCATAAAATACCAACTCTATAAATAATGACCTTAACAGCATGGATGGAAAATAAAGAGAGTGGGTACTCATTTCTACAAGTGAGAAGGCAATTTCCTTGGCTTGCCTTTATATGTGAGCTTCACCTAGCTTTGAGAGTAGGACAAGTTTAGACATAAACAAGGACGTCACCTTTCTTCTTCTTTTTCCCCTTAATTTAAACTAGACTTGACTTGGACATTTTCAATTTGGTTGCATGCGTGGAAATTGGAAGGTCAAAAATGGCGTTGCTATTGATGCTTGGTGGCTCAAAGAATGCGTGGGCTGGATTTTAAGCTTTTATGTGATGATATCTCACATTATCCGTGATGTCATGATGATGTGGATGTAAGTGGTGGAAAAGATTTTAAGCTTTTGTGTCAGAATTGGTGTTGCTCGTGGTGTTCATGGGCTGGAAGAATGTGTGTGCTGGATTTTGAAATTTTGTGTGATGACATATCACATCATTAGTTATATCATGCTGGCGTGGATGATGTGGTGGGACGATGATGTGGTGCTGAGGTGGCGAATCCATGGGCCCAATTGTTTGGGGGTTTCGTTATCTGCAACGTAAGACAAATTATACCTTCTCCAATTTGGTTTTAGAATCATTAACCGAAAAAAGGTTAAACTTATGGTGATTGTGGGTTGCAGCCTCGATGCCACTGTGATTGAAGTGTGGTTTTTGTATTTCTCCTATTACATATGGGGAGATAGGACTCTCTGCGAATGAATTTCTTGCTCCTGGGTGGCAAAAGGCACTGTGTCTTGTACCACATTGTGCAGCACACTTCATGTTCGGACAAAGCTTATTGTATGGCCATATGATACTTATTATTTATTAACATTTGTAGAAAGCTATTTGGTTCTTATTATATTGTAGATACTGCCCACAAACACTACAATTGGGCAAGAAATACTTTGATGAATATCCTTTCTGGATATCACTTGGTGCATTGATTGGTTTATTGTATGGCCATAGACACTATGTTAACATTTCTGTGTATCTATGAGTGTATATATATAATTTGCAAAATGATTTGAATATTAACTTTGATATTTAATTTCTGTAGAAAATTGCCAACTGGTGGATTTGGTTGTATTATATGATGCCTACCTATTAGGCACTAAATGGTATGATTACTTCACAATATGGATACGTTGACAAGGAAATTATTGTATTTAGTGAAACAAGAGCATTGCCTTCCTTCATAGAAGATTACTTTGGGTTTCACCATGATGGCTTGCCGATTTTTGCAGCTATTCTTATTATCTATCCTCTCGTTCTTGCATTTCTTTTTTGCATATTGTATAGGAAAGCTGAGAAGGTGAAATATGTTTTTGGATCAATATTGCCTAGATGAATATTGCAGCAAATAGTTGACTATATATTTAATTGAACATAGTTTAGCTATTTTATGTAGAAGCTGAACAATTGCAATATTATCATCTCCTCTTGAATTTCTAAAATTGCCCAGAATATCCGTTTAGAGTTGCTTTCATTTCCCTTTATCAAACTTACAACATTTTGATAGCGGTCCCAGTCAAAGCGTAAGTGATTGAATATATTTCTACTTAGGGTGAGAAATAAGACCACAAGATATTTGATTTTTTTGGATAATAGTCAATCCTTTATTCAAGTCTGTTGGAGCTTATTTATACTTGAAACAACTTAGCCAAACAATCTAACTATCACTCGAGATTGTAGGCAGGTCCTAAGCTAACAACTTGACTTATTCTTTTAGTTTAACAAAACAACCGAATATGAATTAAACCAAATAATAAATCTCTATTAAATCAGCAAATGATCCCATGTTGACCGAATCAACCCATGATCCCTGTAGACTGCTCCAACGACCATTCTTCCAACGTGCTACATGTTGCATGTAACGTATGCATGAGTCTTGAGCCATGTGACCGTTCGACTTCCAAGCATACATGCATAATTCAAACGTACCCAGCATACTTGTTGCTAGGCTTTGGAATCCTTGACGACCTCCGCGGCGTATCACATTTTCATAGCATCTGACTCTATCATCGTCACAGGCAATACCAACTTCGACTTCAAATCTGATTGCTTCTCTCTATGCAAGTCAACATCACCATTGAAGCCTTGAGTTATTTACTGTGACAAGCATGGATTCACCCGCCTCAGAATTTGTAACAACTGCCCCTAGACCTGCCAAGTTCTTTTAAGCAGTAACATCCGCATATACATTACGCTTGTACTAATTTTCTAAAGAGGTAGTCCGAATTGGATTCTTAGCATTGTTTCCACGTTGTTATATTATCACATCTTGATGTTGGCTAGAACATTCATAGACCGAAGATAAAAAGGTTTTATTGATAAATAATTTCTTAAACAATTATTTATTGATAATGATTGTTACATTATGACTTAACTGATTATGAATTTTACCTTATATATGTATTTTGTTATAAAATGATTATTGGTTTCTAATTATTGTACTTTATAAAGATTATTGCATACTTTATCGTTATGAATACCTTATGTATGAGTTTGCTTACCAAGTTGACAGCTCACCTCTTGTCTTTGACATGTTGGAGATTGATTAGAGAGATGTGGGCTTTTTGGTTTAGAGAAGAGGATTTATTAGCTGAAAAACCTTGACGTTTTTTAGATAAATAAATTGTTCCTACTTCAGTTATTACTTAGAGTTGCAACTTTTTTTGGAGGATTATTGTTAAATTTCTTATTTTAGAGACTGTGCTTCGATTGTGGATAATATGGATGTTTTCCGAAACGTTAATAAGATTAATGTTATGACGTTTCATTCCAAATTCCTCTTCAGATTCTTGGTTGAATTTGGGATATTACACCTTAGATGCTGTGCTATCAAAATTAAGCAAAAGCACAACAGTTAAAATATACCTTCATGTAGGTATCTATATCTTGATCAGGGATAATTCCTGTCTCTTTCTCACTCTTAATCAACTCCAACATGAGATCTTCACAGGTAGAAATAAACTTTCATTTATTATTACTGTAAAAAATTGATGAAATATCAGCAACCATTGAATTAATTATCGTGATGCCGAGCGTTCAAGAAATAATGTACCTGCTCGGTTTCCTACACCTTGAAAACGAGTAGAAAAGTCAAGTGTTTCTCTCACAGTCATCTCAGGAATGTGCACATCATATTGGCTTACATATCTAGATGTTTTTTGGGGGGACAAATGCTTCTAGTTTGTGTCCATTATAAGAAACTCCCCATAGGAAAAAATTAAGATAGACCAAAGCTACAACAGTGATTAGAAAGTCTTCTTTTCTTCTTCCTTTTTTTTTAACTTATTTATTTTAATTTCTTATAAATTAATGGAGATTGTAGCAAAAGAAAAAAAAAATTGATGAGTTATATCATTACAAATTTTTAACTATGTTGTAGACAGGTCTGTTTTATGATTTTACAGCTTCAGTTACTGATTCTAAAGGGTAAAAAAAAAAATCTCTTCATCGTGTAAAAAATCATAATCTTCATATGAATATATTACTGGTGTGAAATATTACTGCTGATCTCAAAATATAAAAAATAAAGCTAAATTGATCAGCTCAATTTTTAATAAAACTCAAATTTTCAGTACGATTTTTGGTTTAACTCTATCGAACCTAAAACTGAAAACTGAAAAAAAAAAAGTCACTTCTAAATAAAGGCACACAAAATCCAAACGGACAGATGGCAATAGGTTATGCATTTTCATTTAATTCAGTATTATTATGATTTAAAGAATACCGAATAAATATCCCCAGCCTTTTCTATTATTTTTATTTAGTGTAATAAACAAATTAAATTTTAGTTAAATAGAGTTTACACGCTCTACTTTCCAGGTTTTATTATACCACTAACATCAACAATGGTGCTTATCTTGACTTGCTGTGACTTGAAAACCAGCAGCTTGCGATGTCCTCCAAGAAAAAATTGCAATCATAAATGACTTGCAAAATGACAAATATAAACAAAGGCAAATTAGTTTACATGTTTATGGCTAGAGTTAATTGATTGATTGGTGAAAATTTTTTAAGATGATATAAAGGGCTTGAACTTCAAAGCCGCTTACATGTGTGGAAAAAAATTAATTGGGATAATACTATTTAAAAACAAAAACAAAACTCCTAACTTGTCGTGCTGACTATGTGTAATTATGAATTGTTAATAGGGGATTGCAGCTTGTTTTTTGTGTCTACTAATTTAAGGCTTCGATATTTCTAGCCAGCATCGAAAATATCTGACATTTAATAATGAATAAAATATTCAAAAATCATCCAATAATTTAAAATCCAAATTTGATGCTATACATTAAAACTTGTCCTCCACTCTTTACACATATTTTGCGTCAAATTTGAATGTTATAATGTGAAAGAAATTTTGTTTTTTTCACTATACCTACAGAAGGTATTCGAACCCTCGAGATCAAAAGTAAAACATAAAGGTGCCCATTATATTGGAATATTGCGATAATATCATCTAAATTATGAATACATTTGAGCATAGAGAGCCTCTAAAAACATATATGAATAACTCTTTTTCATATCTATTTGAGTACTAATTTTGAAGTCTAAAATTAATTAATAACATTTTCGATGTACTTACAGAAATTGTGCTTTTAAGATAATTCCATAGTGCAAGCAAAGGCTTTCCACGAACCAACTCACATTCTGCTTCCACGCACAAATTTTCACATCTCACTTCTATTGTAGGAAATCTCAAACCAACTCTACAAACACAACCGATAAACAAATAAAATCATTTATGCATGGAAATTTCATTCTGCTTTTACTTACTCAAAGTGTGTTTGGGAGTGAGATGCTGTAGCTTTTAAGCTGCAGTTGCTGTGGAGTAAAAACTATAGATGTGGAGTGGAAGTTGATGGTGTTTGGTAAAGGTGCTGGAGCTTTTAAGCTGTAGCTGTTGATGGTGTTTGGTAAAACTGTTGTAGTTTTTAAGCTGCAGCTACTGATGGTGTTTGATAAATTTTAATAGTTGTAGAGTGGATAAATATTTGTAATAATTAATTTTAAATAACATTATTTTTAATTGTTAACAAATCAATTATTTTTCATTCTTCAAATTATTATATTGACATACAATTACGATTTATTACTTTACAAATTAAATTAATATTTAATAAATCAAATTTATTTTTTTGCACAAGTTGTAATAAATAATTTATAAAACACATCATGGGGCCAATTATAAATAATTTTAAATAACTATTATTGACAATGCCAACCGGGGAATGTACATGATATGCTTCTCCAAATTGCTTCGGTTTGTACATGATATGATTAATCGAGTATTATTTACAATACCAAATATATCTAATAAAAATCATACAACAAAACAAAATTAAATAAAAATGTAATTAATTACAAAATTTGTATAAATATTTCTATTGTTGTGCCTCCATTAAACTTGCAGCAAGGCCATCTTTCAAGATTATTATATCTTGAGTTGTGCTATCAATTGTTTCATAACTTTCTTCATGAGATGCAATATGTTCGCTAATACTATGACTTAGTTCATCCGTCATTTCATCAAAATGATCATTATTTTGTGAATATCTTCTGATATAATTATGCAAGGCCATGGTAGCAATAACTATTTTCACCTGCTTCTTGAATGGATAGCTTGGCATACTTCGTAAAATCTTCCATGTATTCTTCCAAACCCCAAAAGTACACTCAATAACACTTCTCAAGGAAGAGTGCTTGTAGTTGAACAATTCTTTATAGCCCATTGGTTGGCTACCTCTACGAAATTCAGGAAGGTGATATCTTTCACCCTTATATGGTCCTAAGTACCCACATAACTCCGGATATCCTGCATCTACTAAATAGTATTTTCCTAAAAATTAAAGAAAAATACAAAAATAAATAACACAATCTAATCAATTGAATAAGTATATATAAAATAAAAAATAGAAACACAAACCTGGAGGAGGGTTTGGAAAATTGAATGCAGGATTCGTAAATTAAAAGGGAGTATGCCTACCTCGTTAGAATTGCTTCAACAGGATAAATTAATTATGTATGCTTGGGCATGTAGATTTTGTGAAGGAAATTATACGCCAAGAGCCAGAGCTTGCTGAAAAGTTAAGACATAATTATGGAAGATATATTAATAATAATTTCAATGCTATTATTTTTTCTCAAGCAAATAGTCCAGAATGAGGAAAATATACATTGTAAATTAATGTTTAAAACAAAACTTCTCTAGCTGGCCTCTCCAGTAGAAACTCATCTAAGTAAAGAGAAAAAAAATTCTATACCGATCAAGTGCACAAGAAGAAATAAAAAATGAAGGGATTATTTTTTATACTTTGGAGGAAACTCATTGTTTCAAAACTGGCAAGTGTAGATTAAATTTATTACATGGAATAGAAAATGGCACACCATATAAATGCAATAAAGTAGTCAAAACTGAACTTTCAATAAGGAATTTTCCTTACAGCAATAGTGGTGAAGCAGGCAACAAAAGCAATATGAGGATCTACTTTTGGCGAACAACATGCAAAAAATCATACCTTTTTCGAAAGTTCTCATGCCATCACTTGCACACACTCATGGTCACACCTATTACTAATCTACTATTTCATGTAATATAGTTATATTCATTCAAGACCATATTTATAAAATCATATCAACCATTTTTCATAAATAATGTGCAACTGCAAACCTCGAAAAAACACATACGAAGAAGTATGATTTCCATTCCAGAATTTCCATTCAACACTGCAAAGGCTGTCGCCCCAGTTTTCACACAAAAATACAACAAAAGTAGGCCATGGGGCATATCAGAATAATCAAGAAAACACATATGCTATTATTTTTCCTCAAGCAAATAGTCCAGAAAAATTTCCATAAATAAGCCTCATGGTAAGAACAATGGATATATTTTACAAAATTTCCATAAATAAGCCTCAAGCAAATAAATCAATAGCAACAATTCATATACATTGTAAATGTAATATAAAGTGTAATCAGTGACAAAATAAAAAGTATTCATTCATAAACATAATTTACAAAATATTGTTTCATAAATACAATACATTTTCACTTTGTATTTTTCTCATAATTAAGCCATTTCAATTTGACATTTGGATCTTCTATCTCATTAAATAAATCCCTCTTCACTTTGTCCGTAAACAACTCACTAACAAGTAACCACGCTTCACTCCCAGCCTCAATGTTTGGTAAAGAAGCAACCACTTCCAATGCTTTATAAATCTCTTTCCCACTTGTATCATTTTGAGAGTTTGAAGTTGTGTTCCTTTTCTCTACTGCATCAATGAGACGATCAAGCTGCCTTGACAGTTTTACAACACCTCCTACTTTGTTCCCTTTTACAGCTACTCTTTTACCTTTGCTTCCCTTACTATCATCAGACACAATATACTCATCAGAGTCAGCAGTACTCTCAACACGAAGAGATTCAGATGCGTCATTACTCTCTAAAGGAAAACTAGATGAGGTAACCCAAACATGCTTACCAGTAGCTACAGTGTTCATGAACATTAAATTTAATTTTTTCTCCCACTCTAGATCAATACCATTTTTCTGAAATCTACTGAATTGCGGATTTTCCTTTATTTTCTTTTCCCACCATTCCTCACTTGCATCAACTGTCCTCAACCTATGATTCCACCCTAAACCAGTTTCCTTGCCAATCAAATTCTTCCACAATTTCCAATCAGTTCTAAGAGAATCCCATTTATTTTTCATTTGAGTTCTGTTGTAATCTAATCCAGTTTCTTTAGTGAACTCCTTAATCAAATTTTCATATCCTTGGGAAGTCAAATGAGTCCCAGGACGATGTCCGGCATCCACCTCTTTAATGCATAAGTCACAAAATACATCTAAAGTCTGGGGGTTCTAGGTAGCCTTACTAGTTGAGCTATTAGACATAATTTCATACACTTAAACCTAGGAAAAAAAAAATTTCTTTGTCAAACAACAATACAGGAAAAATAAGAACATAGAAGTTAAGAAAATTACTAGAATCTTGTTATGGATGGTGGAAGGAAAAATAATTCGATATTAAAAAAAATTAAAAAAAAAGACAAACCAGAACAAGTTACTTTAGTTGTTACTTTACTTGAAATACTTTTGATCAAACACTTAGTTTACTTGAAATACTTTTCCAGCAAACAATAATGATCATAGCCCATGAATAGAAACAATTACAAGTAAGTTAATAAAGCAACAAAAGAAAAACCAGACTAGGAAACAGAGCAAATTAACTAAACAATCATTAGGTACAAACTGCAATTGCATTTAGCCTCACAATCTCAAATTTGCTACGTGCTTTGATATTTCCTGTACTATTCTTTTGACAATTGCAATTGCAACACTTTCCCTCTTCTTTTGACTGTGCCAAAACATCAACTTGAAATCCAGAATTTGATAAACTTCCCTTTGTTTACTGAAGCATATTATTTCATAACGGAGGCATGCATTTATTTATTTAATGTCTTGTAGAACTAGAAACTCAAATCAAACAGGGGCTGTGCATGACCCATCACCCATCAATTTATTCTAAACAAAAGCCCCAACATTTTATGAATGAAAAGGAAGAAAATGAAAAATTGCTCGTAATAGAGTAAAGGAGCACTAAAAAATGAACAACATGTAGAGGAAAACGAACCACTGACAGAGGCGTATGAGAGTGGCCAGTGTCAGAATCGCACTGATGAGAATTTCGGTGTCGAAATCGCATCAATTGGAACTCCCACAGTCGGCATCGTGCTGATGAGAATGGGTGTTTAGGGCTTGTTTAAAAAAAATCGATTTGAAATAGAACTCCCACTGACATGGCTGTTTGATAAAATTAAAATGGAATAATATATAAGACTAATTTAGTAATTAAATTTGCAGCTAGAAAAAAAAATCTGTCAAGTTGTCAAAATCTAACTATAAGTGTTATTAAACACTTTAGTAGTTAGGCTTTAGCAGCCATGCCACCTTACCACACTCCCAAACGGGCCCTCAATGTGCAACAAAAAACAATAATGGAGACACTTGTAATATAGAACGTAAAACCAGTAACATGAAACATCAATCTGCACAAATGGTATTGATAATGAGCCGTCATTGTGGCTGTATTTTTTTTTTTCTCGAAAAGTACACAAGTGGATTAAACTCAAATCATTTTTTCAATCCCCGTCTCCCTTAGAATATGAACTCAGGGTAGCCAGTAAAATAAATCTTGTTTTTTGAAGTATTTTATATTATATCTTGCTCCTTATCAAAGATTCTTTGAGCACTTTTGACCAACAGGTTATGCTTTGACTTTCTATAGCTCCTCTATCTGACCTCAGAAGGTCATTCAGCTTCATATTAGTGATAACATGTCATGGTTTATCTATACATCAGGAGCAACCGCAGAAGACAAGTATATTAATTGGGAGTTTTTTTAATGCACAAATTTATGTATTGTTTTTAAAATGAACCTAAAAATACTTTTGATTGACTAAAGATCATCAGCACAACTGCTTTAGTTTCATTCGTCTTAGTAAGACGAAATTATTAGTATAGTTTGCAAGCACCTTAACATCTACTTATTTTCCCTTAAATCTGCAGAAATAACAAGCAAGACTTATTCCATATGGTGGGTTCATTATACTTGGCTGTGATATTCTTCGGGATAAACAATTGTTCATCAGCTATACCAAACGTTGCGAGGTAGAGAACTGTTATGTATCGTCAAGGATTTGCAGGGACGCACGCTCCATGGGCTTATGCACTAGCAGATTTATGTATCGAGAAGGATTTGCAATGATGCACTCTCCATGGGCTTATGCACTTGCACGAGTACATATGAACTTTACTTCATTCTTTATGTTGGCTTTGTGTGCAACTCACTATTTTCTTTATTAGATATGCATACTGATTTTGTAGTTGAGATTCCTTATTTACTTATGTTGTGCAGCAGAAGCGCCATTTGTTGTGGTTTGATACCATTTGTGCGCAAATGGGGAATTAATAAGCAACAAATATTTACAGAAAAATAAAGGACATAAGACTTTTATATAGTTCGGCAACAAAACCTATGTCTATAGAGGCAAGAGAGAATAATTGTTTTACTAGTAACTATTCGCGTACAAATTTGAGTAACAAAACCTCACTTCCCAAATACCCAAATACACCAGTGCTCTCACACACTCTTGAAGGAAATATTTTCCCCAAGACATACATTCTCTCACATCTCTACAAATAGTGCAGAACTCAGCTGAGCACACCCAAAGAAAACGCTCTCTTAAACTTTCTAAGAATTCACTTGCAGATATTCCGTCTCTCTAGACTCTCTCACAGAGAACTCTCTATGCACTCCCTCAGAGAGCTCTTCATCTAAGCTCTCTATACTCCACATTTTGGGATGAGTTACAAATGAAGAATGCATCTAATGTTGCACTGTTTTACCAAATCCTTTGTCAAATTGTCAATTAAATCAGCAACTAAATTCTTCAAAATTGACAAATGCATGCATGCGGTGCCAACTCCTCCAAATAGTCAAATTTTATGGCTTATGCAAATTGTCAATTTTTTGGTTCCTACTCTTGTCGGTAATTTGCATGCTAGCCATCTTTTCATTTTGACTTTTCAACAACTTATTCAAGCAATTGCATAGGTGATTGTCGTTAATCCAATGATCGGATATTATGGGTCAGCTTATAGGGTTTTCTGGAATTTCTATGCGATGTTCTGTACAATGAAGTTTTACAATTACCTAGGAATACTACAACTGTCATTGGCACCAAATTTCATAGTTACTTTAATTCTATCCTCAGTTTTCACACATCATTTAACCTCTTTTCTAGATTTTTTATTCCTGGACCGGTAAGCCTCTAAACTCTACACCATAGGCACTATGTTAACATTTATTTATTTTTTAATGGACATGCAAGCTTAAAAGAGGCACATGTGGCTAACTTTAAAAGTAACAGCAGTTGCTTGTTTGTCTAAGCACATGCATGCTTTACATGTGTGCTTGTTATTGTGCAAATTTTATTGAACTCGTAAGTGCACGAATCCATTGGAGTATAAATCAATGGTGACGAGTGTCGATCCCACCAGAAGGTGAATTTTAATTATATGTAGAATTAATTTTGTATGAAGGTGGTTGGATTTGTGGTAAAAGTGACTTAGATTATCCTAAAATTGGAATTTAAATGGTGAGAATAAATTGAAGAGAAATATATTGAAATGACGTACTTGGGTATCTGGATCCATATCAACATGCACCATGGGCTAAATATTCCTTATTAATATCAATTAAATCATGAGGGAGGAATCCACATCTCATGAAGCACACTCTAATCAACATGGTGCTAAGGGCTTATCGTGCCAAATAATAATAACCTTATACTAGGGAGCCGGTGAAACTAGGGCGGTATCTACATAAGATTATTATTATTTGTCGATGAAAAGTCAAAACATCCACAAAAATTAGAGGAGAATAGAAAATAAATTTACCAAATAAAGCCCATGACATATGTTGAGACTTCACCTTTAACCCAAGCTTGAAAGAAAATTAGCTACTCATAATTGAACTATTGGTAAAATAGGAATTTATTAAAATACATAGAAAATACAAGATGGAGAAGGAATTACAGAAAATGGAGTCCAAAAATGGATTCAGAGATGCCAAATTAGGGGGTAGAGGCCCCCTTTTTATAGATACATTGAGTAAATCATGACCATCGGATTAAAAATAGTTTGGACGCTCAGGATTGCGCCACGTCATCAGTCAACAGTACGCGGTTTGAACAGTGACATGGTTTGACCACGCGGTTTGAATAGTGACGCGGTTTGAACAGTGACGTCGATTGGTTGAAAATAATCCCATGTATTACATGTACCGTACGCGCGATTTTTGGTCCACTAA
>MKYO02027173.1:0-42194 GCA_002013955.2 Citrus medica
TGTCCAAACAAATTATTTTTACTTCAAACAGTCTGTAAGTGGTGTAACTATGGTGCTGAAGTCCTTCACAAATCGTCTGTAAAAGGTTACAAGGCCATGAAAACTTCGAACATATGAAATTATCTTCGGTGTCGGCCATTCTCGAATAGCTTTCACATTTTCTTGATCGACTGTGATTCCGTCTGAACTTACAACAAAGCCTAAAAAAATTAAGTTGTCTTTCATAAAGCTACATTTTTTAAGATTAGCATACAACTTGTTCTTTCGTAACACCTCAAATACTTCCTTCAAATGTTGAATATGATCTTTCTCGCTATGGCTGTAAATTAAGATGTCATCAAAATAAACAACAACAAATTTTCCAATGAAAGGTTGAAATACCTGATTCATTAACCTCATGAAAGTGCTTGGAGCATTCGATAGACCAAAGGGCATAGCTAGTCACTCGTACAGACCCTCATGAGTTTTAAATGTTGTTTTCTACTCATCACCAGGGCGAATCCGAATTTGATGGTACCCACTCCGCTAAAAAAATCTTAGAAAATAATTTTGTTTGTCAAGCATGTCATCTAATCGAGAAATAGGAAAACGATATCGTTCCGTAATTTTGTTGATGGCTCGACTATCTATGCACATCCTCCAGCTTCCATCTTTCTTTGGAGTTAGGAGTGTGGGTACAGCTACAGGGCTCATACTTTCTCGAACCAGGCCTTTCTTGATAAGATCTTCAACTTGTTCATGCAGAATCTCATATTCTTTAGGGCTCATGCGGTAGTGTGGTAAGTTTGGTAAGCTTGCTCCAAGAATAAGATCAATGTGGTGTTGGATATCTCTAAATAGAGGTAATCCGATTGGTAATTCATCGGGAACAACATCAGTGAATTCTGCCAATAAAGTTTGGATTGAGTCTGGTACGCTTTGTGAGATAAGAACATCTTTGGGCACCAAAAAAAGGATGGTCCTGGTCTTTAAGCATGTTGGAGTGTTAGACTGCTTCATTGGGGCAAAAATAAACTTCATGTTGTCTTTATAAAATGTATAAGTGTTATTTTTGCCATTATGCACTGTATTTAATCAAATTACCAAGGACGACCAAATAACATATGACAAGCATCCATATCAACAACATCATACATTACCTCGTCTTTATACTTACCAATAGAGAAAGGAACACGACACTGTTTGGTCACCTTTGTCTCGCCGACATCTTCAATCCACATAATGCAGTATGGAGTTGGGTGTGGCTGAGTTGGTCATTGCAATTTATCTACCATGGTCTTGGATACTATGTTCTCGTTGCTTCCGCTATCAATGATAAGATCACATATCCGTTGGTTGACCGTGCACCGTGTTTTGAAGATGTTATGTCGTTGAATGCTTTCATCCTTCTTCGGGGTATACATTAATCGTCTTATTACTAATGATACTCCTTCATCTTCATAAGTGAACTCCTATGATTCGTCTTCTTTTTCATACTCATCATCCTCCGGATACTCCTCTTCTTCAATGTCATCATCCTCCGGATACTCCTCTTCTTCAATGTCATCATCATGTGTGGCCAAGTTAACCAGTTTACTTTGTTGACACTGATTAGAGTAATGACTCGTCTGACCACAACGATAACATTTGTTTCCCCTTGGGACTGCATAAGGATTAGTGGATTTGGATTTGTTCACTGGTTCATTTTGTAATCGTCCCGCCGGTTAGTTCTGGGAGAAATTTGGCCTAGGTACTTCTTCACGTGGTCTGGTTATTGTCTTTCCTTTATTCCAATCAGGCTTTTGTGGTGGTGCAGAAGATTGTGAAGAAACCTGAATACGGGTGCCTCTTTTATTGAATTGTGCTTCAATCTTCAAGGCCAGTGGTATTGCACTAGACAGAGTGTGATGTGACTGCTTGAATACTTCATCTTGAATATTTGTGCGAAGTCCATCAATGAACCTCGAAATCTTTTGATTTTCAGTCTCGCGAACATCCATGCGTACAGCAAGTTTGTGAAATTCTATAACATACTCATGTACTGTTCGGTTGGCTTGCCGACAATGTTGATACCGGCTGAAAAGTGTATGCTCATAATCTGGAGGAAGAAAATGCTCAATCATTAATTTTCTCATGCGTTGCCAAGTTCGAACTTTGTGTTTTCTTTGTCGAATTCGTGTTGTTTGTAATTGATCCCACCAAGCAAGCACACCTCCTTTAAGTCGATAGGCCACCAATTTGACTTTCATGTGCTCCTTAGTCCCCCAATAGTCAAAGAATTTTTCAACTTCAGCTAGTCAATCAAGAAATTCCTCGATCATGAATAGACCATCAAATTGTGGAATTTCAATTTTCATTCGGTAGTCAATTTGCCGAGGCCCTTGGTTATTTTCTGGTGGCACCGGTCCTTCATCATCTTCACTAGAATCTTCATTGAAAAGTTGAATCCGGTGAAGTCTGAAATTTCCTTGAGGAATATTGGGCTGTCTTGGTTCTGCTCCAACTTCAACTCGCCTTTGTTGTTGGAAATTATTGTTTTGCCCGCCACGGAAGTGTTGAGTCAAATTCGTCAGCATGACTTCTAAATTCTGTAATCTCGTTTCAAGTGCAACAACTGATTCTCTTGTTGCGAATGTACCCATAGCTTGGTTGGATTCTTCGTCTGACATTTTTCTTTTTTTTTCTTTTTTTTTGCTTTTTTTTCACAATTCAAGTAAATAAACAAATATACATACAAAATAAAACTAACACAATTCTGATTTTTTTAAAATTATAGAATAAACTACCCAAAAAAAACTCTCTTTTTTTATTTTTTTTTCACTCGCAATTATTCCTCCTAAATTCTATCCCTTCTCTGAAAAAAAAAATCTAAACCCTCCTTTTTTTTTTTACTCAAAATTGACAAAAAAATTCCCACATTTTATTTTAAGATTCACACCTCTCACTTTTTTTTTTTAGTTCGTGTAACAACAAAATACACAACGCACTTTTTTTTTTTTTTCAAAACTCACTACCTTTTTTTTTCTTTTAATTCCCTGCACATGCACACCTTACAAGATGCACATACCCACGTTTTTTTTTTGAATTCCCTGCACATGCACAACACCTTTTTTTTTTTTACAAAACTCACGACCCTCTCTCTGTGTTTTTTTTTTAATTTTTCAACACACTTTTTTTTTCTTCAAGGCACAAGACACAAGCCTCAAACTTATCACTTCTCCTCAAGTCTCTCTTCTCTCTCTTTTTTTTTTTTAAATATTCCCTTCAAAAAGCACAACACATTCACGCCAACCTTTCTTTTCTTTCTTTTTTATAAACACTCACACCTTCTTTTTTTTCAATGCACACTTCACAAAATACACACGCTCACTTTTTTTTTTATAAAAAAAATACTAAGTACCCTGCTCAACACACTCACGCCCCCCTTTTTTTAAAATTTTTTTTCCCTCAAACTTTTCACTCTTCTCACGCCTCTTGCACAAAACACAAAACACAAAACACACTCTCACAATTTTTATTTTTTTTAACTCACTTCTTCCTGCTCTCACCTCACGGCTTCTTAATTCTTCACTAGGCTTTTTTCTTTTCCTCCTTCAGTTCGTCCTCTTCTGCTATAGCTTCTTTCTTTCTTTCTTTCTTTCTTTCCAAAACCTACAAAGAACTTACTTGATTTGGTGACTGGAGACTAGAAATGGGATCAGAGTTGATGAAATATGGTGGCTGGAGATACGAAGAACGTGTCGGTGGCTGTGCCTTGAAAGAGTCTTGGCGGTTTGTAGGCAAAATCGACTAGAAGATGATGTTGGTTTGATGTGTTGTGGTGGTGATTTTGGTTGATGAACGGAAATGATTTTTTTTTTTTTCAAATAGAGATGGATAGTAGTGGAGATAGGTGGTTTGGATATTTGCGAAGTGGTGGTAAGTACAGTGGTGGCGGCTAGGTCTAGGGTTTCAATTTGATTTTTTTTTTTTTAATGGAAAATGGTGATGGAGAATGGATAGATATGGTTACTAGGAAAACTCCGCCTGATACAGAAGAGGAAGGCTCTTATACTAATTGACGCAGCGGTTTCCTAGATGTCGCTCTCACTTGCGTTCTCACGAAGAGAAAAAAATGTATAACAAATTCTGAATTAGAATTTGAAACGAGAAAACTCAAATTTTGATTGAAGATTGGATGATTTTTACAATGGATTTAACATATATTTATAGTACTCGTACTCAGCTCCACTTACTACATTCCACTCAATAAAACACACCAACTGTAATTCACTAATAACACTCAACACACCCATTGTAATCCACTAATAACACTCAATAAAACACACAAACTGATATCCACACTCATCACACCAACTGTAATCTACTATTTGGGCCCTCATGTTTTATGTTGCATCATTCTTGACAACTTTAATTCTCTGTTCAATCTCTATTAACCTAGAACTAAGCTAGAAACAAGTGTTGAAGCATCAAGTCAGTTATTGGTTATAATTGCAGCCTGGCCCGAAAACGAGATTCAGTTCTGATTCTCGTGTGAATCAACTACCTAATCAGCCAACCACAGTTGCTTCCTGTGCAGATGCCCTTAATCGCATCACCTTCAATTCTTCAGTAAGCACCTCCATTGAGTCCGAAACTTCAGTCTTGTACACATAGAATTTTGCCACAACCAAGAAGAAAACGAAGTTCTAGACATTCAATTTTGCGAAAAAGGCATAGTAATAGTCCAAATGAGAAACATTAAGGTTGTTCAGAATCCACCCTTTGTGGTCGTGCCTTTTAGTTTTGTCAGAAACTGTTGAAAGCAGAAAGCTACTTAGGAAATTTCCAACTCCTAAAGTAGTCATTGAATAAGAAGTTCCAAGACTCTTCATGCTTTCTGGTGCCTGATCATAAAAGAACTCAATCTTGGCTACCTCCAAGAATGCATCAGCTGTTCCCATAAGCACAAATTGAGGAAGCAAAATGAATATCGTTAAAGGAACCTGCTGTCCTTTTTCAACTATACCATGGTCCTTGGCAACACTTAGTCTATATCTCTCTGTAAAAGAAGCAATAACCATAATTATAATATGAATGACTAGGCCAATTCCCATTCTTTGAAGAAGAGTGATCCCTCTCAGATTCTTAGTCCACTTTCGCATAATCCTGACGAAGTATCGGTCATATAAGACGACACAAACAAGCATTGATAAGGTTACAAATCCTGTTAAACTTGCAGGGGGGATCTTGAAGCTGCTACCAATAGCTCTATCAAGGGTAGTGCCTTGCTTTACAAAAAGGGTGTTGATTTGAGCAAGCATTGTGCTGGGAACAAACATGGCAACCAAGATTGGGATCATTGCTAACATTTGCTTGGTTTCCTCTACTTGAGTCACTGAGCATAGCATCCATGGATTTGTTGAACCTGTTTTGACTGCAGCTTTGTTAAAGAACCTGCACGCAAGAACAAACATGAAGATACAATTAAAGAAAATGTGCATATGATTCTGCCACACATTCAATGAGACCAAAAAGTAAATAAGTAAATAAAGATATTCAACTAAGACACTAACCTCAAATTTTGGGTGGAACAAATCCTGTACTTCCCTTTCTGTGCATAAGCTTCCAAGTCAAGTTCATAAAGTTCTCTAGGGTCAGTAGGAAGAGGCACATTCCATTTTCTTATGGTAGCAACAATGACCTTTGCCATCCTTGTAAATGGGCTTCCAGTGGGCTTCTTGTGCCTGTAGAAGGGTGTGCCCGCTAAGAAAATCACAATGGATATGGCAAGACCGAGTGTTGGAAGCCCATAACCCAAGGCCCAGCCCACATCATCTTGTATGTAGACAAGCGCTGTATTGCCTAAGAGTGTCCCAAAGAAGATACTGAACATCCACCAGTTGAAGAAGGAGAGCTTATGGGCCTTCTCCTTGGGCTCAAAATCATCGAATTGGTCTGCGGCAATCGTCAAGATGTTGGGCTTCATTCCTCCGGTTCCCACAGCCAACGTGTAAAGTGCAACAAAGAAGGCACCTAATTGTAATGTTGAAGCCTTCCTGCAGTCTTGACTGTTAATATCTTTGCATGGAGGAGGTTTCAATCCAGCTAGTGACACTGATAGTGTTAGTACAATCATCCCCTGTAACCAGAAAAAAGAAAATATAAAATTAAAAAATCATTAAAAACCATATGTGCAACTGTTGCATCTAGCCGTTGGATGTCAATAGACCTCACCAATTTAAGTGCATCCAACGGCTAGATGCAACTGTGGCACGGTACTACAGTTGCACCATAGCATGATCCAATAAATAAATATACATACCATGAGGTAAAAAAAACAAGCAATGACGAAGGTCCAGTAGCGGCCCAGATGGGCCTCCGCAAGCCCAGCGCCCAAAATTGGAGTGACCCAAATGGTGCCACCCCAGTTGGTGACATTGTTAGCTGACTTCACAGTGCCGTGATGCAGCTTGTCTGTCAAATACATCACCAAATTTGACGATATCCCATGAAAGGCCATACGTTCAAACACCTCGTATACTGCAAATAATGACAGCAAAAAGAAACGTGACTACAAGTCGTGATTTGATTTGGAGAGATGGATGGGAAAGGACCGCTTTTTGGTGACCACTCATGGGTTCTTTGACAACTCCGAAGTTTTGGATTAAGGCTTGATTTTTACTGTTTAAAGAATCACTTTACAAAAGTTTAAAGAAGATAAATACGAGTGTAGCTATAGATTTAGCAGATGTACACAAAGAGATCATACGGGGAGGAGGAAAACGAAAAAGGGTTCCGAGGAAAACGAAAAAGGGTACCAAAGAAACATGGAAGATGGAACAAAGGCATATGCGATTGCAAGGTGAGACAAAAGTGTCATAAGAGAAATGAGCTAGCAAAACGGCTGGCTGAATCCTGAACGGCCATGCCACGAACAGAAATAATAACAACTCATACAATTATATAGGATTAAACAGAGAGAAGTTCAAATATTGTACCAACAACAAAGGAGCAAGCTCGCCATCCCCCGCGCTTGGATCTGCGAACAGGGTTGCCTTTGAGGTCCACAGTGCCATCTTGTGTATAGTCGTCTATATTTCCTTCTTCACCACTCATATTTTTATTTAATTATTTGCTGCTGCTCCTCTTTTCTTCTTGTTCGTCAGTTTAAGTTTAGAGTGTCCATAGATGTATGATATCGTCAAATTTATAGACACTCAATTTCTCTTCGCCGGGAAGGATAATTAGTAGTAAATTTACCCATATGCCATCATGATTCTTGCTTTGACTCTTTTTTTCTTTTCTTTTTTCTTTTTTTTTTTTGGGATAAGAATTCTTCCTTTGACTTGTATTCAGTATCCCGCCATTTTTCCAAAGCTAACAATCGAAAGCGGTGGGTTATTCTCATGATTGTACCACACAATCCTTTTTATTTATTTATTAAATTTATTTAGATAATTATCATTATAGAAAGATGTCACAGTGAGGCAGACAATAATATATAAGAAAATTTGATTTTAAATAGCATCTCAAAATAAATGTCAAGTTAAAGAACAAAAAAAAACAAAAGGTGTTTATCAAATATTTGTGTGTCGTGATTTTGAAAGTTAAGTAGTAGCAAGTAAGTTTATATGTAACTTGCGACAATAGTAAGTCTTTGTAGCTCAACTTTTCAAAGCCAAAAAGACGTGTTCTCACTCACTATTTTGTTAAGTGTAATTATTACTTTATAATCTTGATTACTCAGTCAAGATTAATATATATTCCTTTTAACTTATTGCAACGCTTAAATGCCATGCAGGCAGAAGAGTCTACGTGTTAGGTAACCTGCCTTGAGCATTAACACATTGAGCAAACTCAATATAAAGCTAACATTTCTGAGCTAATAAGATTCAAAACTAATTATCGTATGATTTTATAAGATAATGTAACATTATTCACGACATCAGCTAGGATACGATTAAACTTTATGTCCAATACTTTACAAAAAAAAAAAAAAAAGATGCTTTCAACGTTGATGTTATAGAAGTGAGAAAACCATGCAAAATGTGTTTTCGAAAATAATAGCCAAACAAATTTTTCAGCCATATATTCAATCTTGTGGAAATGAAAATCAAAGATAATTTCGTTTTGTTTTACTTTCAATATGTTTTTAAGGCAAAAATAATTATTTTTTGTTAGATTATTGTTAATTAATACGCACTTCTAAGAACGAAAATGTTCCAAAAGCATAAAAGATATAGATACTGTAGGTAATAAGAGAATTTAATTAATTACTTCTAAAGAACGTAAATTAGTTTTCAATCTTTAGGTTAATAATAAAATATATAAACTGACAAATTAAACTAATCAAATACGATGCTGACCAATAAAATTATAAAAATGAAACATAATAATAATAATCAATTTTGACTAAATTTGTTGTTATATATCCTAAAAAAATGATTGTGGGTGGTTTTTTTTTATCTTAAACATAAAGGCTTGTGGCTTGCATGCGCAACAGGTAATTAAAATAGTAAAAACCGTGTAGAGTGACTAACAAATGGCAATGTTTCTACGCAGATATTAACTGGAGACAGATATTTCAACCAAAAATCTGAAGGCATTTTTTTATCCCCCCAAGAGAATAAGTTGAAAAGTCAGCCTTTTCATAACCTTATGTCTCAATTAACTTCACCAAATTATAAAGATTTAGATTTTGGGTGGCTATTTAGGACCCCCAACTCTTGACAAAATTGCTACCAGCAAAATAGCTCCACTTTTCAAAGCCAAAAAGACGTGTTCTCACTCACTATTTTGTTAAGTGTAATTATTACTTTATAATCTTGATTACTCAGTCAACATTAATATTCCTTTTAACTTATTGCAACGCTCAAATGCCATGCAGGCAGAAGAGTCTGCGTGTTAGGTGACCTGCCTTGAGCATTAACACCTTGAGCAAACTCTGTATAAAGCTAACCAGTGGCGGACCTAAACGTGGGCTAGACCGGGCTAAGTTCAGAAAAAACCATTTATACCCCTTAGTTTTTCATTAATTTAGTAAAATAATAGAGTTTTTATTTTATATTCAAATACATCCCTAACTAACTACCCTTATTTTTGCATCAATTTAGTATAACAATAGGGTTTCTATATTATATTCAAATAGGTCTCTAACTAATTACCCTTATATTTTCATCAATTTAGTATAATAATAGAGTTTTCATTTTATATTTAAATATGTCCCTAATTCAATTACCCTTATGTTTTCATCAATTTTTTTTTACAACAATAGAGTTTTTATTTTAGTTATAAATATGTCCCTAATTCAATTATATTATTTTCAATTGAATTTAGTTTATTATTGAAACCTTGACTAATAATACTTTTACAATTTGAAAGGATAGATAAATTTTTAATTATTTAATTTATTAAGTCTGGTAATTTGGTACTTCACTTTAAAAATAAAAGTTTTACTTGTAATTTTTAATTGATTGTAATTTCATGTATTGATCTATTTTAATTTGAAATTCTTAATTGATTTTTTAATCCTTATGTAATTACATGTTATTATAGGTTGTAATGTCAGATTCTATAATTGAAAAATAATATTTTCATATTTGAGTTGCCTTTTATTTTCTACTCTTTTTTATAATTATTTTCATATATAGTACATATTTAGATGGATAAGGTTTTTAGTGTTTCTCCTTATTTAATGTATTTATTTTTACATATAAATATTTATGTTTCCTTCAAAATATAAATTTTAAAATTTAACCCAAGATAATATTAAGTACTGGGTCCGCCCTGAAGCTAACATTTCTGAGCCAATAAGATTCAAAACTAATTATCATATGATTTTATAAGATAATGTAACATTATTCACGACATCAGCTAGGATACGATTAAACTGTATATCCAAGGCTTGTTTTACAAGATCATCACCATTGGTTCGTCAATTACTGATATCTCTCGTTTAACTCGTGCAGAAACAGTTTCCAGTAGAGACTTAGAATAGAAACCTAGAGTCAACGCATGGGTCAAACTTAGTTTAATAATTTTCTTCTAACTGGTGATTATAATTAAGACAAATTAAGCCAGCTTCCTCTTGCCAACGTCATCATAAATAAATGCGTGATTGACCAAAGCTCAAGTCAGTGGACTGTTTCAAATATTCGCCGAATTTTAAAAATTATGAAACCAGGTGGTGGTTGGTGTCGATTAGATTATTTCTACACCAACCACCATAAGTACCGAAAGTTTGTATAATGTTGTCTATAACTAAAATAAAAATTATTTTTATTATCGTGTTTGTTATTTAATCTCTATATATATTTTTTTATTATATAAGATTATTACTTAGATGATAACTCATATTACATAAAAATATAACTGATATTTATAAATTAGACTATGATTGAGATCAATTTATATTAATACTAATGGAGTATTGTCTAAATTTTAACACTCTCAAATATTCGAAAGATGTCTATTCCTCATTTTTAGGTAAGAAAAAATACTATTTTTATTTAAATTTAATTAAAAAAATATCCATATAATACATTGTGAGAGTTTAAACTGCTGTCCTCCAAATTGGATTATATAAACGAGGATTATACATCTATGCCACAGAATCTTTGACTCTTGAATGATCGCGTGCGTCGCCTTGATTTTCCACGACTCTTTCACTCTTCTTCTGACTGGTAATATAAGTCGTCAGAAACAGCAGGGGCTTCTAGTTCTAGTTGAATGAGAACAGAACGGTAAACGCGGGGCAACAAAGATGCAATTGAAATTGAGATTTTCCATTAAAAAATAGGATATTATTACGCATCATTAATAACACAATATATGCGTAATGTGTGTGTTTATTTATTTGAACTCTGGCATCAATTATTTGAAATTGTTGTGATGCTGGTTTGTTCAAACGAGCTAAATATCAAGCTCTAGAATGGGTTGGATATATTTAAAAATATTTAAAAGAAAATTAATTTTTATAATACACATGAAAATACTCAGATCCTCAATCCAACCTCAAAAACAAGGTGAAGAGGTTCCCATCTCTGCAAGAAATGGTTGCCGAGTTTTGTATTTCAATTGGTGTGATATAAATTACAAAACTACCATATTAATAACACAATATATCTATTATGTATGATTTTTTTTTTAATTGTAGATATTTTTATTCAGAATTTGATGATACATTTTCAACGTCGAAAATGCGGGAGAGAATACACTGTAGAACACCACGTGAAACAACTTGTATTAAAATTATGATATGAACAGAATTATCAAAATTCAAATCGGGGCATTTTAGGTATTATGATATAAATATATTTTGATTGTACCAACTGGCTGCATTATTTAGCCCTTAAAAAGTGAATGCATACATAATTTGTAAAAGTATTCTAACATCAACTATTTAAAATTGTTGTGAATGCTCGTTAATTCAAATGACAAAATCTTTTAAATAGAGATAAGAGGTTCAAGCTGATTATTTATAATTTTTCTATTTAATTTATGATAGATTTTTTAGTGTTTTAGTTTTTTTATGAATACTTTTTCTAGATTTTAGATATAAAAAAAAAGTGCCAATAAAGAGATCACATTCATATATGAACGTAAAACACTTTTTTATCTCAAAAAAAATAGAATCAACCTATACTTTTTTATCTTTCAAAATAAAATCAACCATTCAACCTACACTTTTTTATCCCAAAAAATAGAATCAATCTATGTTTATCATAGATTTTGATTAGATGTGGTATTTGTGTCACAAATGATGGTGTAATGTAATTTAATCACGTTTAAAATTTTATAAAAATTGGCCACATTCATTATTTAAATTTTTTTTTATTTTAATCACGAGATATCTTGGGGAGGGCTCCAATTGTGGGAGACACCTTTAAACTCGTACCACAGCACAGACTAGAAGTCTCCGCTCGAACCGGGAGGTACAGATTCTCCCAACAAAGACGACTTCCCTGCAACTCAAACTGAAAAACAAACTCAGTTAAACCATTTAAAAGGATTCCATTACCAATGAAACCAACACTTTGTTGGTACTATTTGAATATTTTATTTTCATACCAGATGTAGATTACATCACATAACGAGCATTTTCATTTTATTTTAAAGGGAAAAATAATACTAAACATCCCAAAACTTCCACTAGAATATTCATTTCAAAATAAGGTGCGGTACTCGTCAAGCGATGACAAACCTTTTATAGTTTTTAAATTAATTTATTTTAATATTTAATGATTTACATGATCCGTACTACGTACCTCTTATATACAGTACAATGAATTTTTTTTTTCTCGATAAGCAGACCAATTAAATGAATTAAAATCGGACTGATGCTCCTCATTGATTGGGATGGAGTTCAAGTTTGAAGATTCTTCCGAATCAACTACGTTTCTAAAAATATGTTGAAAATCAAACCAACCACTTATTTTTTTTAGTCGATAGATAACGAGTGCCAACCAATGATATTTTAGTCTACCAAATTGTTTACGCTTTTAGAAATACGTTGAAAGATCAAACCAACCATTTTAATTTACTTAGAATAAAAGCTTGAGTACCGAGTCCAATAGTCCAATATTAAATGTCACTTATTATTAAATGATGAAAACAAAATTAGTCATTATTCTATTATATTATTAATAAACGAATGTCATATCAATTCTGATTTAAAATCAAGATTCAAATATTAATATTCTTGACATTATTATTTTATTTATTTAAAGAGAAGAAAAGAATAAGCAATACAAATAATGATATATACCTAAAACACACATATATATATAAGGATGGATCAGCAGTTCCCTGCAAATATTTTTAATTTTACACTAACTAATATCCATTAGATTTTAATTGAATCAATTGATGAGATTTATTAAAATTAAATATTCAAGATTTTTTAATATCTTTTCTCTCCACATAGACCCTACCTCAAATCTTTCTCCCTCTTTTATTTTTTCTCTTCATTCTCGTGATGAGTTTTCTCTCTCTCCCCTCCTCTCTTCTCTTCCCTTGGAGAGAGTTAAGAATTTTATGGCTGAGGAAAAAAAAAGTAAAAGTTTAATAAAAAAATCTTTCTTCATTTAGGTCTTGTTTGAGATGGAGGTGTTGTACCTTTTAAGCTATAGTTGTTGTAGAAAAAAATTATAATTATGAAACAAAAAGTTAATAATATATAGTAAATATAAATTATTAAAAATATAATAGATTTTTTATCATACAAATAAAAATTCATATTAATATAGCTTCCAAACTATAGCAGTTAGTGTTTACTAAATAATTTCAAGTCTTTTATGGACAAGATGTTGAATAATATCATAATTTTAGAATAGTTCTTTAAGAATATATACCAAAAGAAAATTTTCATTTTATATTCAATGCAATCCTTTAGGGCTATGTTCTCAATTTTCTTTCATTGTATATTTTAACATCCAACCTCTAGGAATTTTAATATTTACACTTCAAGGTGAAAATTTTTAATTGAAGAATACAATTTGTGAAAATTAAACATATATAATTCAAAGTAAATTAGGTTTGTAAAATTATACTCTGAAAAAAAAATCTAGTATTGAACGACGGATGTGATTTTGTTCAAACTGGATATATGGAGCACTTAGAGATGCCCAATGGGTCATGCCAGCCATCAAAGCAAGGGTCATGCATGTTTGTGCCCGTGTCGTGCCGTGTCCACTATGTGTTTCGTGCCGTGTCATGCCGTGCCTAATTATTTTTGCTTAGGCCCGAGTGCGTGTGTCGTGCCTAAGAAAAAAAACCTAATAAGCTTTTTTCTTTTCTTTTTAAAAATTTTTTAAGAGCGCATGCCAAGTTGTTCACATATTTTTTTTTCAAATCTATATACTTTTTTTATATCTATACCTTTATTCAAATTCAATAGAATCGAAAATTCAATACTAAAGTCCATATTCAATAATAATAAACTAATAATAGTAAGAGAACGTAATATCAATTACTAAATTTGACTTTATAGCATTATGATTTTTTTAATACTGAACAACAGCAATAATGATAATAAACTTTTCTAAAGGATTAACTTAATTGTTAACTTGGATTTACATAGAGTCATAGATCATAGTTCACAATAATATTAACGTATATTTATAAAATCATGATATTTATAATTTTATTCATTAAAATCATGATATCAATTATTTAGATGTGTATAAGAGACAGGTCATAGATCATAGTTCACAATAATATTAACGTATATTTATAAAATCATGATATTTATAATTTTATTCATTAAAATCATGATATCAATTATTTAGATGTGTATAAGAGACAGGTCATAGATCATAGTTCACAATAATATTAACGTATATTTATAAAATCATGATATTTATAATTTTATTCATTAAAATCATGATATCAATTATTTAGATGTGTATAAGAGACAGGTCATAGATCATAGTTCACAATAATATTAACGTATATTTATAAAATCATGATATTTATAATTTTATTCATTAAAATCATGATATCAATTATTTAGATGTGTATAAGAGACAGGTCATAGATCATAGTTCACAATAATATTAACGTATATTTATAAAATCATGATATTTATAATTTTATTCATTAAAATCATGATATCAATTATTTAGATGTGTATAAGAGACAGGTCATAGATCATAGTTCACAATAATATTAACGTATATTTATAAAATCATGATATTTATAATTTTATTCATTAAAATCATGATATCAATTATTTAGATGTGTATAAGAGACAGGTCATAGATCATAGTTCACAATAATATTAACGTATATTTATAAAATCATGATATTTATAATTTTATTCATTAAAATCATGATATCAATTATTTATATTAATAAATTATAAATATAAATCAATTATAGTTTTTTAAACTAAATATTAAATGATTTTAAAAAAATCAATTTTCAATTTATTTGTAAAATCATAAAATTTAAAATTTACTTTCATTAAAAAATAAAACGTGCTCATTGCAAGCTTTTTCATCATGCCGTGCTTTTAAGACCCGTGTGCCTAAAATTCTAACCCCGGCCCATGCCGTCCCGCGTGCCCCACCGAAACACGCCCGTGTCATTCTGTGTTGTACAGACACGTGCCGAGCTCGTGCTGTACCACGTGCCCTCCGGCCCATTGGCCATCTCTAAGGATACTGGAGCCTTCAGTTTATTCGACGGTTCTCTATTGCCTCTAGTGAAGATGTATCAAGCCTCTAGTAAAGATGCGGCCATGATATAATATTTTCTAACATTCAATTATCACCATGAAAAATAATTTTGCATGCCATAACTAGTTAAAACAAATACAAGATCAGTAATGAAGATATTAAAATAAAACATATAAATATGCAAATAATGCCTTGTAAAGAAAGATAGAATACTTCCTCATATAGTTATAGTCTCCTGTTGATAATGTGTTAAATTATTTATCAATTAAGAGCACAATAATATAGCAAGAGAAAGAGAAAAAGCAAATAAAAGACACAATGTTTAGAGATGAATTTTATTCAATCTCAAGTATAAGGAGATAAGCCCTCCTTATATAGTCTTATAACCATATAAATGAAGTAAATGATTAGTAAAGAAGTGAATGACTAATAAGTACATTATTATTCATAACCGCTTATGAGATAGTGAAAGATGTAAGTAATAAAGAGTTGTTTGGTGGAGAGATGAAGAGTTACTTTGATGAACATCCACATAATTATGATTATTTCATAACAAATAATAATATTGTTATAAATTATATGTGTCTCTCTCACAATAACAATTTCTTTTTATTTTTCTATACATTATAATAGCTATATATTTTTATATATTAATTAAATTAAATATGTATAATTTATCATTTTACTTTAAACAACTAAATTAACAATATCAAGCTAATAACTAAAATCATTAACTATTTCTTAATATATATATTTTTTGAAAGGAACTATTATTTAATATTTGGTTAATAAGAATCATTCAATTAATATTAATTCTTTGAAATATTCATAATCCATCACATTTTATCTTTTCTTACCGAATACAATTTTTAAATTTTTAAAAATAACATTTTCGTTTTCGTTTTCATTTTCAGAAAAAACCCAATTCCAATGACTTGAAAACATTTTCTGGCAACAAAACAAACAGAAGGGGAAATGGGAATGCAAAGTTGAAAGTGTCAAAGATTTCCATCGGCTCTCTTCAAAAAAGTTTCACTGCGTTCTTTGTAATCTAAACAGTTTAGATTTCAATTTCAATATCTTCTTGGTCGTCTCTTTCCCGTTGCTCATTTTTCACCTTTTACAATAAAAAACACAAAAAATAAAAACAACAACAAAAAAATGGCATCACTGGCAACAAATTTCACAGCATTCCTCTTCCTCTTCCCAGTAGGCCTACGCCGTCTCCTTTTCTCCTCCTCTCTCTATCTCAAAAACCCTTCTCTTTACCGATCAAAACCTTGGTTTTTCTCCGATCAACGCTTCAAAAATCTTGATCTTTATTTCCTCATCATCTCTCTCCCCATTGCCTCTTTCAGCGAGTTCTTCTTCTTCCTGACCTTCTCCGGCCACCCAACTTACAAATATTCATTCTTTTCACAGTCGTTTTCCCTTTTCATCTTCTGGGCACTCATTCTTGTCATTATTTTCCGTGAATGTTATGACACTTTCCTTGTTAGCGAGAGTTTTGTTTACGTTCTTGCTGGGTTTTCCTTTCTCATTGAATATACAGTGATTGGTAAAGGGGTTGTGGGTCTTGGTGGAGTGGTTTATGATCTTTTATGTGATTTGACCCTTGTCTGTGCTTTTGCTTGCTTGGTTTTGGCAATTAGGCCTACTGCTTTCTTTGCTGAGTTTTTCTTGTCTTGTGGGTTGATCTTTAAAGGTTCTTGGTTGTTGCAAGCTGGGTTTTCTTTGTACACTGATGCTTTTGCATTTAAAGGGTGTCATAAGATTTCTTTATCTGTGGCCAAAGGAAATGTTGATGTTAAGTGTGATCTTCAGGAGGATGGTTTTAGGGGAATTTCATTGATCAATCTGTTGTTTGTTGTTCACGCAATGGGGGTGCTTTTTGGGAGCTTTGTGTTATTTGCATTCTTGTCAAGAAATAGGAATTCCAGGTATAGTGAGGCAAGTGGCCCGTTGCTAGCACAGCTTGAATCTGATAGCACGTTGACGCGCCCTGTTCCTGAATTTGAACTGGAATGATGTGTATTTATTTTTCATTGTGTTTGTACAAAGAATTGAGTTAATGAAAAATAGTTGTTCGTTCTTTCTCAAAAGTAGGCAGTGTTTTGTAGGCGTGAAGAGTTAGTTCTTTTTACAGTCCTCTGATTAAGTATTTTCCATCCACTGATGCTTATTGTACACGTGAGAATTATATAAAGATGGTGATAACTGATAACATGAACAATTTAGGAGCTCCTAGTTAATGCTGCTGCAGTTTCACTTGCTTTGTCAAAGAATAGACCCAACAACAAACAATGGTTTTCTGCTTTCTCTAAAATATGATGACTGCTGTTACTGCATAGAGTAAGAAAAGAAGACCGTGTTTACTGACTTCTCATTAACTATTTTCCATCAATGGATGCATATTGTTGATCATTAATTAAAATAACTGACCAATGCTGATATTGTAATTTGTTTTTTGGAACTAATTCATGTGGACTGAGTTGCTTATATATGCCTATATTTCAGTAGGTTTGTGCTTATCCAATTCTGCTAGAAAGTTCAGGATAAAAATGCAGTATGTCTTTCTTGTGTGATGTAATTTTGTGTATGATTCTATTAATGGTTTCCTTTAACGCGTTTGCGTGCATATGCACACTTGAGAATTTTATGAAGATGGTGTTAACACGAACAAGTTAGAAGTTATCATTTAGTAACTTCATGGATAGCGGTACTGCGGTTTTGGCTGCTTTGTCATAGAATAGACCCAACAACAAACAGTGATTCCCAGTCTTTGTGCTTTTTCTAAGATATGATTAATTATTTTTAAAGATATGTAAAGCTTTTACTAAATAGACGAGAAGAAGGCCGGTTTTCATGAACTTTTGTGTAATCTTTGGTCTTCTGTACTCTGATATGCATGATACACTATAGATGTGTGAGTTACTGCACAAGAGAAGAAAGCAAAGTTTAAGAAGTTGTATGATGGTTTAGTGGGAGGATAAGAGAGTTCAAAATGATGTAGAGGATGTAATTTGTGTTCTTCAAGTGCTCTTTGGAAGTTGTATTGATGCCTTGATTCATCTCATGTGTACGCAATGCTTTACTACAGGAAAGAAAAAGATGAGAGCTTTAATAAATTCCAAATATCTTGAAAAGTTGATGCTAGTGAACTAATTGACAAAGTACACCTCTGGGGTAACGTAACAACTGAATGCCAAATCGACATATTTGAAACTTCGGAACTTTTTGCTTCATATGGTATGTAAATTACTCTAACTTTCATCATTGCTTTGTTTTGTTGTCTGAAGTTTAGTTTATAGCCCCGAAGTAGAGTAGCCAAGAATCATGAACAACTGATATCCTAATCTGGGCAGAGAACATGTCACTTATTCATATTATAGTGTTGGAAGAAGTTGATCAGTTTTGGTCAAAATGTTATGTTTCTTGACTGGAACTTCCAGTTTAAATTGTCAGCCTCTGTATGGATATTGAAGGTCCATATTCCCCAATCATCAGCTTTAGTTTTCTGCTCCTATGGCTTGTTCATTTTAGAGAAAGAAAGAAGAGAAAAAGGTGGGCACTACTGATGACTGGTCCTACTCCTGTGAAAGTTCACAGGAAATTGTAAAATTTTTTAGAACAACCCTTATGTTTCCTTTGTATTGCCTTTTTGCAATCATTGCATAAGATATATCTGAAATCATATTTTATTGGTTCATTCTTTATTGCTTGGCTTAACCTATCACTCCGTGGTTTGTATATCAAGTAATAGATTTGTCAGAGCACAACAACGTCATGTGAAGCCAAAAGTAACTGTAAATTGCACCTTCAGTCAGAGCATGTCATTATGAGCATACTTAAGCAACAGCACCTTTTAGAGGCAGATAATACTGCAAAACTTTGTGGGAATGGGAGTTCCTGATTGGTATCCTTATTCTTTATGAAGCCAGCTGGCAAGTGGCTTCATTTGTTTTTTGGTGCCATTTGTGAGATAAATATTTTCATGCTAGATTGTTGGGGAAGCGGTACCCAGATCGTAACTTTCGCCATCCATGTCTTCTTATCTATTGCCAATTCATAGCTTCACTGCCTCACAAGTTACAATTTGACATATGTCTATTGATAAATCAGCTTACCTGCGTATAGATAATTATTTATCAAAAATGTGGTTGTTCTCCCTTAAAGTTTCAGTCTTAGTTGGGGCCATCCTTCCAAAGGCAGGAAATTGGGAATGAGAACTGAAAGCTTGGCTGGGGAGGTGATGTCCCTCTGGTTCCTGTAGCCCCATTAATATATCACTGGTAGAACCAGAAATATTCATAGCTTTATTCTTTTTTTAACAGCCAGCAAGGTAGAGGTGAGGGATTCAGTTCGGAAATTTCCGGCAGTTTACTAGTAGTAGATAAGAACTCTGGTATGTTTCTTCTGGACATTCTAACACTACTTTACTATGTAGTTCTAGTTTAGTTTTATGAAGTTCTGTTCGGAAATGGCTACGGTTATCACACAAGGTACTAGACCAGTTCAACTTCTTATTTTTCTCTTTTTTTGGGACGTAAACAGAGTAAAGATGCAAATAATTTTTTACATATTTAGGCCTCCATATTATTCTTGTCATATGCTAATATAATGGGCTTGATGGTTCTAATTGATGTATGGTCATCGTTGCAATCTTACCACATTGAAATAGAGTGAAGGTCCAAATGCGCTATTTTGACAGAATATATTTTCTTAACCTAACTGCTTTTGTTTTTGGGAATCGTAGGCTGAAAAATGAACTTATAAATATTGAATTAATGAAGTATGCTGTTCAGACTTCTTTCCGTAAAACATATTTTAGTATAGCTTTTGTTGTGAACGCTTCCTGTATCGTCTCAGCTGTTATTTGTATGAAATGAATGTATAACGAATAGTATCGCATGATTTAATTAAATTTAGACTATGAGTAACTGCATGATTTAAAACCTCAAGATCATGTTTTAGGGTCGAAGAATAATATTTAATCTCTAACATATACATGCCTACACTTCAGGATACTCTGCTGTTATGAAGACCAGTGTGGCTAACTTTTTTTATGTCCGAAGTAATGACAGGCTGTGATAGATTTATGATGCATTTTGTAGTGCTATTGACATCATCAAAGTCCCTTATAAATAACCAAAAATACTTTTATATTTATTTTTTTATTTTGTGTTTATTTTATTATTTTTGATGAAATAGGTAAAAGTGCATTTAGATTAAACGTCAGTTGGAATGTGTTCTGGAGAATGGTTGCATGTCAAAAAATTGCTTTACAAAGTTTAATTAGTATTTTTTAGCTTTCCTTTTTGCTTTTGCAAAGCGAGTTTATTCAAAAGTATATTTTACAGAACCCTGAAAGGTGGTTTAGAAAACTGTTCTTCAGTATGTTGAACTTTAAGAAAACTTAAAGATCTACATTATTCAATTGATGTTGAAAATATCAAGCATACAGATTCTACTTTATTAAAGTTAATTAGCAACAAAGATTGACTTATGTTACTGATGTCCTAGTTGTGAATATGGTAATGGATAAATTGAATTTACGTCAATCCAATTTGGTATATCCCATTGAAGAAGAGAACTTTGGTATTGTCAACCATCTTTGACGGAAACGCCTAAATCCATGGATTTTAATTCGGAAGCGGAGTTTCTTGATCTTCCTAGTAAAATCACCATATTTTCGTTTCAGCATTTTAAATTTAGGTAACCGGACTGATTTTCCCACACAACTGCATCGTGCATTCCCTGAAAGACAATAACATTAGTGTGATCACAAAATCCTAAAGCAAAACTTGTTTGTGTTTATCCTACTATGATTTTGCTTCATACCCCTGATTAATTCGGAAAAGAAGGGAATCACTTCAATTTACAATGTTCTTTTTGTCCCCTCTAAGGTTTCATAAATACCAGACTTACCTTAGATGACATGGTCTGAGTGATGGATTTACCTTATTTCATTTACAACATCGCATCCATCAAAACCTAAAATGCTAGTTCATTCAGAGGAAATTTCATAGTTTCTATATCATTTTTGCTATTCTTTCTGTTCTTTGTTGGCAAATATTGGCTTTATAGCTGACGTCTTTTGAGGTTGGAGGGAGCTGTCAGCACATCCTGGCCCGTAAAACTTAGTTATGTTGTATATGCATTTTCTATGAATATTGGACCATGGCTATTTACTTATGCTCAAATCTCCAACTTTTAGTATCAAAATACAGTTTAAATATTAAGTTTTAGATTTAGCAAGATGTGTTAAGAAATATGTTAATACTTGAAATAACCGTTATTGAGTTATTTCTAATGAGGAAATCCCTTATTTTATTAAAGTCAGGACTACGATAAAAGACAAGAAAAAAACATATTCTAATGCGGTGTCTTTTGTCCTTTAACACATTGAAGTTTTGGTCCTGACATTATTAAGATGAGGGCTTCCTCATTAAAAGAGGACTCAACGATTAATTGCTTTATTTTTGGGGAAGAAAAACAATTATTTTCATTTGATGCTTATATACTCCATATATGTTTTGCTTCTTGGCTTATGTGGTCCTTCATTTCAGTAAACAAATAAACCAAATACATTTCTTTAGATTTAATTAGTCTTCTCGTGGTTATAGTATATTTCTTATTTCCCGATACTTTTGAGTCGTTTAAATGCTTATTGTAATCAATTAAAATTATTGTATTTTATTACTTGACACCTTCGCACATAATGTCTAAAATTGCCACTGATTAGCTAGGAGCATACCTTGAACCTTTTCAGTTTGTTCATCTTCTCCTAAGTTCGGCCCCTGCAGAGTCTGCAAATTGAGTAGATGATATTAGTTTCCATGCTGTTCAAGTCTAGATGCAATCTTGAGGCGTAAGAGTGATTTCAGTAGACTTAACTTGGTTTTTACTATTTTGATTGGCTATTTTTACTCCGAAGATGACATATTGATATGAGAAGAAATGAAAAGAAGAACTATGTTTCTAAGATCTTAATAAAACTTCTTGCATGGTGTATACCCTTTTACTTTGATGTCTAAGGTGTGATTCAGTACCTCAACCAAACTTTCCAATCGCTTTCTCATCCTTCTCTGTATGAAACCTTTCGTGCACTTTTTGGACAATTTTGTCAGTCAAAAATGTAAGAAGGCCATTACTTATAGTTACAGTAATGACAAGAAAAATTTTCACACCTCCAGAATTAGGATAACAATCAGAAATATTACCTTTACGTGGTATTTTACATAGGCATAGAAGTTTAGTAGACTCCATACAGTCTTGTCTAGTCTTTTTCCTTCAATGTGTCGTGGGTAAATGTCTGAAAATATATCATGCAAGTCTGTCTTAGTAGGAGCATATTTAATCTTCTTTTGGTACAAGGATAACCTACTTGGATTTGAAATGGAAGAAAGAATACTGTTGTTACATATTGTTGCATGTTGCTAAAATGTTGTTATCATCTCCAAGGCTTTGATTAATTAACTCTAGATTATTATTGATGAATAGCTATATTTTTATGCTTTTTCCTATGTAAGATGATCAGGATATAGTTTATAGCCGCTCTTTGCAACTTGGTCAAATTTTGGAAGAAAAGATGATACCAAAAGTGACAAATCCTCCATTTGTGCTCAAATCTTCGAATGGTTCCCCTCTCAATTCTGGAGGAGGAATTGGTGCCCAGCAGCATGGAGGTACTTTGGCCCATTTTTTTGAGCTGCCCACATCTGTAAGCTCCTATCACATGGTAATTAAGTCCATATAAGGAATAGAAAAAAGATTTGATTTCAGTGCTGTATGTAGGTTTTTTAATAGAAAAATCACATAGGCAGCACAAACCTGCAAAAAAGCTGTTGCAATAATCACATCTGAATGTTCTTTGAAACGCATTGGGAATACTGCAGCGATTTTTAGTGGCTTCCAATCCGGAAATAGTAAGAAAATACATTGTGAAAGTTCTAAACCTGAATCTGATATGGTAAGAGTAAAGTACTACTTTTGGTCAAAATCTGAATAGAAAGGTTTAGCCAAGTATTGTGGGAATTTTCTGTATGCCTGAAGTTTAAAGTAAACTGAAGATTTAAGTTATTTAAACTTTTGAATGACTTGAATTTGGAATGAACCATCAAACTATTTCGAATGCTAACCACATTTTGAGAAAGGCCAAAGAATAAGGCAATTTTTTATGTTTCTACCTTATGAGTTATCAACAACTATAAGTTTTTGGCATATGGAGTGATTAGGGTATTCTGCATGAGGTTGGAAGATATAATGCAAATGAGTTGCAAATGTCTTGTGGATATGTAGTTACTGCATTTGAAGCCTTTTAAGGCAAATTGAGGTTTGTTACATAATTGAATTAAGGTTATGATGTCCATTGTAATACTACTCCTCACTATTCCATTATTTTTAGACTTGGAGCTTACCTGTTTGATGACATAAAATGTCTCTCTTGGGTGATAGACTAGCTTGATTGGTTTGCACATCCCTTGAAAAGTATCCTCAGAGTTGACAGTCCACAACATTTCTTTCAGCTGAGAACTTAGTATTGTTGCTTGCACTGTAGAAATTTCTGAGATTACCTTCATAGAGTCTGGAAAAAGAATATGGAATCAATCTAGCTATATTAGGAACTATGGACATTTCATTGGTTTGTGTAATAATGTATTCTCTCTCTCTCTCTCTCTGTGTTGGATGCTAATGCTATGGTCATGCTTTTCTGGTAGTTGTGTTTTAAAGAAAAGGGAAAAAAGGACTGAGCTTCCTTGAGAGAGGAGCAAAGAATTGTTAGTGAAATCTTAGGTATCTTTACATTGTGAACATCAACTTATTTTTGTTCTTGAAAATTTTACTTTCTTCTCATCTTTTTTCTTGACATTCAAATTTAACATTTTTGTCATTATTTTATTAAAAATGAACAAACCTTACCTTTGATTCAAACATGTAGTCATTCTTATGGGACGCAAATTACTACTATATATTGTGGCAAAGTGCCTACTATTATTGAGATTGGGTGAAGGATAAACAGACCTTTACCACGTGGAATCTTAGATAAGTTGAGTCTTAGAGTAAGCTGGTATCCCTCTTTAGCAGGTTGAACAATCTCCACAACATCTAAAGAAATTGCCTTAACCATCTCCATACTGTAATGTGAAAGCCCATATGATAGCAAGTCTCCTTGGGACAGTTGTGGGGTTGATATTGACAAGTAGGCATGCTGCGGATCTGACAGTGAAGACTGTTCAACAATAAGAGGCCATTTACAGTAAGTCTCAAATTCTTTCTTGAAAGCCTATTTATATGTTTTATGTCATCACAGTATATGCACAGTCTTATAACTAGTACTTTATCCCTAAAAATTTACTTATTCTGATATGAGAATTGGTTTAAATTGAGTCTAGCAGATTCCACTATTCTTTGCTAAAGATATGCTTCAGTAATCTTTCCAACTAAGTCGAGTATTTGCTTTTTTTTTTTTTTTAATTCCCAAATGCAGATTGGCTCTTGAATTGTGATTTTCTGACCATGTACATATGGACTATTTTCTCGATTGGTCGCATGAATTGACTGGATGTCTAAATTTCAAAATACAAGAAGATTGTGGAAAGTTCACCTGAACATGGTATTCCACTGACCCAAATTCATGCAAGTGATGATCAATCTCAATTGGTTTATCAGCACTGTCATGAAAGGAACAATAGTGTGTTATCATTAGCATAATTTTGCGGTCATCAACAATAAACTGCTACTTTTTCCCAAGTGATAATATGCTCTTGTAGGCCTAATTTACTTTCAAAAAAAGATCACTGGTCAGTTCACAAGTATGATTTGCAGATCTACAGTTATAGCTTGTAGTTCTTATGCTGCATTTGTGTTGTTGAGTGATATGATGTCAAAGAAAGTTTGCATATGCTTGTGTGATACTCTGTCATCTAGATTTAACCGAACCAAATGATAGAACCTGTCAAGATGCTGTTTGATCATGTGTTTCACTTGCTGAATTTGAGGCTGTCCCTAAGAAAATTGTGGAAACAAATGTGTTCCTTGCTTTTGTAGTGGGATTGGATTTATTATCAAATATGCTAAGAATTCTTCTGTTCAGCTTTGTCCCACCATCTACGTTATTGCTGGACATATCATTGTTTTGTCTGCCTGTAAATCAAAAGTTCCTGTCTATGCTAGAGCCGGTGTGGCTGTCATTTATGAGAAACATTATCTACAGCTGCTCCATTTGGTTGTGTTACAACTTCCTAGATGATTTCTAGCTTTGACATTTGAGGGTGTAATCATTGATTCATGTATTCTGATTTTTATGATGACAAGGTGACTGATATCTAGCCAAAGAAGGGAATCTTGACTTGGGTTTCTGTAACTATCAAGAGTATAAGATAACTAGGATTGTCATTTGGTATGCTTTTCAGTTACATTCAGAATTATACTAATGTTTTAAGATATACAAACACACATGCACACACACTACTAATTTACCTTTTTTTTTCAGGAGTGCAGCATTGCCACGTTCATCTTTTAAACTGAGCTACTCATCACCATGCATGGAGTGTCAAGGTATGAAAATGTATGCAAGCAGAAGCAAAAGTAAAATATTTTATGATTTTCCATAAGTTCAATAAGGGTACCTGGGAATTTTCCTTAGACAAAATAAATGTGCTTACCGGTACAATTGGAGCAGGATCTTTTTCAGAGATGGAGAGGCTCTCTCAAAACATGCCATAATAATGGGTTAGAAAATGAACTGAAACACTCAGTTGTTGCACCTTAAATTTGTTGTGAAGATGAGGAATTTTGGAGTAAAATGCAAGTGTAATTTTCTGTTGCTATCATATCTAGTCTGGCTAACTTTGCTTCGAAGCAAATACCAAACTGTCTTTTTCTCTTTATTTCAGCTTTGTCACCGTCTTGTTTGTAAGCTAAGCAAAACTGATCACTTGTCCACAGATCACTTGTCCACATCCTCTTAAATTCTGTTTTTGGATTCATTCATTTGTTTTAAGTGGCAATTGGAAGGTGTGTGACAATTTAGTTTGTTAAGCAAAACATGTTCTTGATCTCTCCTTTTTCATTATCAATATTATTATTATTTTTTAAACTAAGGAATGCCTTACCTCATATTTCAATAACATTTCCAAATTTTGTAATTTCCCTCATATTAATATTTTTCTTTCTTTTTATTTGCTTGCATCAATTTAAAGACAAAAAAAATTAAATTATTAGAAATAATTAGTATGATAGAAAGACAAAAAATAAAATAAATTATTAGAAATAATTAGTATGATAGAAATTAAAGTAATAGATCCAACTTTTTGTTTTAAATGTTGGGGAATAAAAAATACAATAAACAAAAACAAAACAGAACACTTGTGTTTTTAACTGAAAATTCAAGCATTCGAAAGTAGCCGACACAAAAATATTCAAAATTGTCAATGTTGACTCGATGAGGGAGCTCTAAACTTTTTTTTCCACTTTAGTATATTATATTACATATTTTGTAATTTCATCCAATGATTCACTGGTGAAAGCAAAAATCTTTACTAGATTTGTATTTGAAATGAAAATCCCATATCAAAGAGTCATTTTTTTTTTATCACGACCGGTATGAAAGTCACGTGTGATTGGGGATGGCAAAAATTTGGGTCGATCTAAAAAAATTCGGTATTCTGCTAGATTTATTATCTAGATCTAAAAAATACGATTTTATATTTCATAATATTTATAGTTTTATGATTTTAAAATTTCATCTTAATGAAATTGAGCTTAAAAATACAAACTTTAGATATTTAAAAATTTAAATATATGTAGTAGGTGGACCAAATAAATATAATTATTTAAAGTAATATATATTTTTATAAAATTTAGGTTGCGGTTTATCAAGTGAAGCTTGGTTTAGCTTAGCCTCATTCCCGGTCAAGTATTACCTAGTTCCCATTACCCGGATCTAGATTTAGATTGGGTGGATATTTTTGACACCCTAACTGACATGATATTCGTTCTTGAGTTTTGAAAATTCTATCCATTAATATATCATGTAAGCACTGTGAAGCTCCTTAAACTTGCCACAACACTTAAATAGAGGTTCAAGAAAAAAAAATAATAAACTACTTCAGAACTCAAATGGTTAAACAAGATGAGATTGAAGCAATACAAATCAATAATATACTAAAATGTTATACAATTAGCACCTCCACTTTACAAATACAACCCTTGAACTAAAAGAAAATTACTCAAAATTCTTTTTGTCATTTTTTTCAGAAGGAAAAACCCTCATCATTGACTTTGTGAAAAAGCTATTATTAAATCATTAAAAGACTACTGCGGAAAACAAATCCACCCAAGTGCATGAAACTACTCACAGCTCCCGAGAATGGAAATCACATCGGTGGTAACACCAAAGTTCTGTCCTATTGACTCCAAAACTGACATCTTATCAACCCATTAAACGTACCAAAACCCTCATTGCATCACCAACTAATCAGAATCTTCCACGTTGACACCCTGTTATTATAACGACATTAACTAACCGCACACCAACTGGCTCTACTGACAGCCCACAGATCAAATCTTCCCACAATATCTGGACCGTTGATCACCATAAATAAATAAATAAATAAATATTTGGTTTCTCTCTGATGATCTCTAAACTGACTCTGAGTCTCTGAGCACACTTCACAAATTTGCCAAATGCCTCCTTTTCTCTGTCGCGTAATATTTTCCTCTTCCTTTTATTAATCCCTCAAATATTGGGTTTTAACTTCTAATATTTTGACACAATTAACAGCAGCATTTCGCAGTTTAAATTTTATTTTCTTGTAAGTTGCAAGAAAAATTCCCTTTGTCCGTTCATTTTCTCAGCGAATTTCTTTTTTTTTTTTGGAAAATTAATTTTAGAAAAATCATGTTACTTTCTGTTGCTTGTAAATTTTGTATACCTTTGTCATCAGTTGGGGAGGCTGAATTGCGTTTTTGAAGTTTGATCGTGTCAACGAATGAGCGTTGACCTTATAAAACAGTGCATTCGGTAGCTAATTTTATATCAAAATTTCGATTTTTGGAGATAGGATTTGTGAATTCTTGATTTTTCTGCTATCTGGGCAAACGGGAATTTTGAGTTTACATTAAGTTGTTTGATAGATTTAGGTTATTTTGTGTTGTGGGTTGATGAGAAAATTTGAACTTTAGGGTAAGTGTTTATGAATCGGTGTTTTTTAGTAAAACGGCAAATGGGATTTTTATTAATCAGAAAAGGTCCCTGTAGTTTGTACTAACTACAAATATTTTAATCAGTTATCTTTAAACTTGATTGATTGTCTATGGCAACGGATCTTGTGGATGCTAAAGATGTTAATGGCTGCCAAAGAAAGCCTTTAAATACCAAAGAGAGTGAAAATTTTGAGAATGAAACTCATGGAGAGGAGTATAGTGAAACAAAAGCTTTGTTGTCTTCTAGGAGAGGTGGAACAGCAAGGATGTCTGATAAAACGCGGCGAAAAGTGCAGTGGAATGATAAGAATGGGAAGAAACTTGCGGAGGTGGTAGAATTTGAACCAAGGTAATATATTGTTTATACGGTGTAGTTTTCGGTTTTGTTTATGCTGTTGGGTCGTTTGACTGTTTGTTTGAGTTTTGAGTTTCTGGTTCTCAATAGCCTAATTATGCATACTCAATCTAGCTAAATGGTTACTTAAAGAAGGAACAATGGGTGAAAGTTGAGATTTTGTAGCAGGGTCGACTTTTAGATGAAATCATTGTAATTTATTCAGCGTGTTGCTTTCTTGAATCTGTGGTCTTTAAAGTTGCTTTTACTCAGCACTTCTATCTTGTGACTAGTGGTTGAGAGAACGCCTTGCTATTTTTGTTTATGTTAAGTTGCCTATCGCTGCTACTTATTAGTAGCCAATGGGTGATTTTCTTAAAGTTGGTGGAGCAGTTATGGCATGAGCTGAGCTTGACCTAGTTGAGTCAATAAGTTCTGTTTTATGGGCTTTTCTATTCACAGGAAAATCTTGCCATTGTTGGTATAGTAGCCAGGGAAGCAGACGTACAGAATATAGGTTGATATAATTTATAGATTGATTTCTGTTATAATTCGAGGCTTAATGACCTCACCTCACAACAGTTCTCCACCGTGATTTTTACAGATTATCATTTTTCAGTCGTGTAATGGTTAGGTAGCGCTTAAAAGAAACACTAGTGGATTAATTGTCAGCTACATCAAGTAATCTTCTAACTTCTGAATGATTAGTCTCGAACCACAAAGAATGCTTACGTTCATCATTACAGTTAAAAATTACTGCAACTTGTGTATAGTATGGTTCTTATAGATGCCAAACGTAGGACTTATTTTTTTGACTGGTTTACACTTGCTCTATTTTTTACCCTCCAGACCCTGCCGCTGGCTTTTCATTGGTCTTTCTCCTTAGAAAGCCATTCAATCTATGCTCAGGACCAACTGTAACATCTACTTTCGGTTTTCACATGTTCTAGATTCTATTGGTGGCTATACCTTGTCAGTGTTATCAATCATTTGCTGTTACTTAATGCTTACTACCAAACTTCCTGGATAGATGAGTTTTTCTGTGCGTTTCTTCAACACAATGATTGTGTCATGAAGAAATCAGTGAAAGCTTCTCAGTTTTTCCTTTCTTCTTTATCTATTTCTTTGCCTTCAGTACATATCTTAACATAATACTTTCTTGTCTCTTGATATGTTATGATGTAGTGCAAAGAAATTAGTGTAATGCTTAACTAACAATCTATATTTATTTAATCAGATGCATTAAATCTTTTGAAACTCTTCAACCTCCTTTTTTATTTCACCTGTATAAATATGTCGACCATAATGGGTAGGCTATGCTTCATTCATTTAACAATCATTATGCATGCGAACAATATCTATTTACGTAGACATTGCAATTCTCTTTCTTATGTATAGCCAAGTTACTGTTTCTCTCTCACTACCAACTCTCCTGTTTTGAATGCAGTGAAGCAAGTGACTCTGAAGATGAGGATTCAGAATCTTGCATCTGTACCATAATGTAGATGTTTTTTAGTAAACTGTCTATCTGTAGACTTTGCTGGAAATTAAGGTTTTCTCTTCAAAACATCATTTTGGTGAAAATTGACCGTTCTCGAATATCACTGTTGTAAGGATGGACCAAAGGTCCGAAAGAAGCTAGGCTGTCTCGTGGTCAGTGACGTTTGGAGCGATTCATCAAGGGTGACTTTTTATACCATTCCTTTAAAAGGATTTGCAGCGAGGTTCCACAAGCAGCAGAAAACTGCATGTATTTTTTCCCACAGATTGAGTCAGATAATGATGACGATGGCACCCTTGCTTCCATGATGTGTAATTATCGAGTACAATTCAGATTTTTATGCCTTTTTCCACGTACTTTGATTTGTTACAAGTTGAACCACTGAGGAGACATGACTATAATGTTAACAAAGTAATTTCATTCTGTTCATCTCTTTTTCCTTGGAAAAAATTGAGGAATCTCTAGCACTTAGATTAAGTTCTTGCGTGCTGATGGATTTTTTAGTCGATGACGTTTTGGTCTAAACTTTCTTAAAGTTTGTGCAGTAATGATTCCGGAGTCTTTGGTTGCTCTAGAGTAGAGAGCTGTTTGAAATTAAGGGGTGCATGGTGCAATTTTCCTTTATCAGGCATATATTCCGTCTACCCAATTACTAAGAATGTCTTTTCATTACATCCTTCATGATTTGTTAAAAGAAATATCTGTTGATTGTATGTTATACCCATGTGGATTCAATTCTTTTTTTTTATCTCAATAGTCGGATGAAGTTTGAAATGGTTATCTGTTGCAGTTAAGCTCTCTGGTTGCATTTGATTTTAGTAAAGCTTCTCTCCTGAAGGAAAAGAGAACATTTCAGAAACTTAATGGTTCCAACAAAGAGCCAAAAGCCACATTCTCATAGCACTCGGCAACACTATTTTCCAAAAACATCAGTCATGAATTATAGTCGAAAAAAAATAAAAGAATCAGAAACGAAAACCCAACAAGCAACAAAACAACAAACACCCCATATTGTTTCACGCTTGAATAGACTATGAATCAAACAGTTGCAATTTATGTTCCCAGAACTGAAGTTCTTGCATTTGACGATGTTTCATTATGTCGTTGATGCCTTCAAGTTGGTGATAGCTATAATTGGTATATCTTCTCTGCTTTGCCGCGAACATGATCTGCTGTTGTTGATGATGCTGGTCTTGGACTCGTTACAGTTTGACGAAGCTAACCAGTTTGAAAGGCTGGCATCAACTGCAATCTCGTGCAGTAGAGGCTTCGATTGGTTGTGATTTGGTGCTAAATTGAAAGGATACAGATTGAAACTTGTCTTCAAATCAGAGGGTACTTGTGCTTCTTTCTGTAACCCATTATTCTCCTTTCTTAGAAGCTGAGGTGCCGCAGCTGTCCTTGCCTTGACTGCTTTCCATTGGGTGAGATTCTCTACAGGATTCAATACAGAATTTACATATTGGCTCCTGTCCCGGGCATTTCTTTTCGGGTCTCCATCTGTTGAGGCAGGAAGTTGCTTGTGCATATGGTTGTTGGTTATGTTTCTTTCGGGTGATTCCACTGACTGATTGTTTGGTTGCTTCAAGAACTCACTTTGGCTTATTCTTTGATCATCAATATCATTCTCATCATCATAATCATACTCAAATTCATCATCCGCATCATCATCCTCATCCAAGTCACTCCCAATGTAGGCCATATCATCCTCGTCCTCCTCATCATCATAGCTATCTCTGCAATTTTGGTATCTATGGTTGCTGGGATATGGCCCCATTTTCGACACGGTAGATTTCTCTTTGGACACAGTAGTCGACAGGCTTCCATTTGCAAATCTTTCACCATTCTTTTCCCTCATCTCATCCTCATCACTCTCCGACAATCGATATGCAGTTTCATAATCTTTTAATGGCTCATAGGTTTGAACATTCAGATTAAAGCTCACTTTCTTCCCAATTTTGATGCTTGATATCTCCTTAATCTTCTTGTCACTGCAACTAACATTAAGAAGTACAAAAAAAAATTATTTTGAACTACATTTAAAAGTGTTTTTAAAAAAAAAAAGAAAAAAGAAACCAAGAAAATCAACGCTGACCTGAGCTGAGAGACTGAAGAATCCAAAGGCTCATAACTCCCAAGTCTCTGCACAAAACCATATATAAGCAATGAGAAAGCAAACTAAAGAAGTTGATATGTACTATAAAACAAATCAAAAGAAGTTGAAACACAGGCTTACATGGTCACCGGGCAATACTTTATTGGCCGGTTTTCGACGTCTCCGTTTGCCGGAAAAACCAAAACAACCCAGAAAACACCCCATTACAAGCCTCTGTCTGCTAAGTCTAAAGAGACAAAATCTTTGTAGGAAATGTTTTTTGTTGGCTTGATCAGGGTGGTGGTGAGTTCATGATAAGAAAGGCACCAGATGGACTGAAATAGACACAGAGTGTGTGACACAAGAGGGAAACTTTAAAAAAATGCAATTTGGGCTCCAACGGAGAGAGTGTGACACAAGAGGGAAACTTTAAAAAAATGCAATTTGGGCTCCAACGGTTTTTGAAAATAGGAACGTTGGAGTTTAATGATAAGCGGAAAGGGAAAGTGAGGGGGAGCACGAGTTCATTTAATTTTTTATTTAAGGGTGGGGATGGGGACACAACAGCTTTCAACTTTGTCTCTTTGATCACTTCAACATCAAAAATGTGGTAAGAGTTTTTTTTTTTAATACTGTTACATAGTACTGTTACTGATATTATATCAGATATTACAATTAATATTTATAAACAGACTCTACAATTGGGACCTTCGTCGTGGCATGTACTCCTCTGAAACGCAACCCAAATTCTTCAAACCCACAAACAGACTCTATAATTGGGACCTTCGTCGTGGCATGTACTCCTCTGAAGCGCTGCCCAAATTCTTCAAACCCACAAACATACTCTACAATTGTGACCTTCGTCGTGGCATGTACTCCTCTAAAGAGCTGCCCAAATTCTTCAAACCCTCTCAAATATTCGAAAGCTGTCCACTCCACTCACATTTTGTGAGGGATAGACTGGCTCCACTCAATTATTTGATAATTGAGGATCCATAAATATTTTTATGGAAGTTCGAACCTTTGCACTCAACATTGTAAGTGCAAGAGCTCTCCCACTGAACTAAATGCCCATTGGTAAAAATGTGGTAAGAGTTAAAATTTACTTTTTAACCTTAGATTTTACAGCTTCCTTTCCTTGTTATGCAAAGCCAGTCGTCCCTGTACGTCTAGGTCTATGCTGAATCTTTTGATTCCTACATTGAGCGAAAATATCTTTTGCAGATATTTTGGTGCACTGATTTCCTCTCATTTGTCAGTAAACCCTAATAGTTTGCTCGATTTAATCAAAATGAAATCTGTTTGATGTGTACAAAAACTTTAGATTGTAGTAGTTAAAAAATTAGGAGGAAAGGGAATGTTTTCAGATTAATGAACAAGTCAATTCTATGGTAGTATAGTAACCCTTTTGTGAACAAATACTGAAATTCAAATTGTTATTTTCATTCTTTAAAACGTAATTGTTTAATTCAAAATCATGTTAGATCAGACCAAAAACTGTTCTAATGGATGATTTTCATACAATTGATTTTAAACTATGAAATTTTACACTTACAAATAGGAATTTAATGTGTAACTATTATATTACTAATTAGATAAATTGATCAAAAGAGTCGTAATCAAATTGGTAGCTCACTTTCTTTTAAAGTTCACGAGGTCCCATATATATTATTGAACACAAAGGCAAAATGCACCCAGCTCTTGTAGAATCTAATTTTAGAAATAATAAAATTTTTAAATTCGTTTCATTTTTATATACAAAATGACACATTTACAATAAGAACAAACTATATTCTTCGGGTGAGGATTATCATTCCTTGCATTATTTTTCCCTTCAAATTTTTAAATAAAATTCAATTTTTATCACACTTGAAGTTGAAGGTTCAAGTCTTCCCAATTGTGTAAATAAACATAATTTAAAAAAAAAAATTTGAAATCAGATTCTTTGAATTAAACTTTAACTTTCGAGACTGATCCCAGCAGATATTTGAACTCTGGTTGTAATTTGTAAAAATTAATTTTGTACTAGGTAAATATGTGTGGTTCCCATCACGTGCAGATCACATGACAAAAAAAATTTCTACTGTCTGATTGATTCATTTTCTCTGGCAAGACTGTCTCATTCAAGACCAGGGTTTCAACTTGGAAAAATCCGAAATCTTCCGAACCAACCCCCAAATCAAATCATAGCCGTCCATTGGAACCCCCAAGTAAATCACCGCCGTCCAAATCTCAATTCCATTCCCTCTAATTATATGCACACTTCACAATAATTACTCCCTTTCCCCCTCCACTCCCTCCTCCTCCCCCTCTCTCTCTTACCCTTAATCGCCCACAAAATCAGAAACCCTAGAAATGGACTCAGATCAGGGGAAGCTATTCATTGGTGGGATTTCATGGGAGACAAGCGAGGAACGGCTGAGGGAGTACTTCAGCCAATACGGCGACGTTTTACAGACCGTCGTTATGAGAGAGAAGACCACCGGTAGACCCCGAGGTTTTGGGTTTGTTGTTTTCGCAGATCCTTCGATTCTCGATCGTGTTCTTCAAGATAAACACAGCCTCGATGGAAGAACGGTTCGATTTTTATTGACAGTGTGAAAAAGTTTTGATTCTTGACTTGTTTTTGTGTTCATTACAGTGATATTTTGGTCTGTTATTTGTGGGTTTTGGTGCTTATTGGTTTAGGGTTTCTGGGTTTTGCTAATTCTGATTTTACTTGGTTGGTATTGATATTTATTAATCTGTGAACTTAAAAGTTTCATTTTTTTTATCTTTCTATTTGGCTCTTGGGTATTAGTATTAAGCTTCTAGTTATGTATATGCTGTTTATTTTTTATTAATTCTCGAACTTGATGGACTTTTTGTCTACTTTGATATCTTTCTTTTCTATATTCTTGTTCATTCGACTATTATTTGCTTGTAAATCACTTAATTGGCTAAGGAGATAGTAATATTGTGGCGAAGAACCGAGTAATTCAGCTTCCTTCTTTTGTTTATTCATATTTATTTGTCATGATTGTTGGTGTGTGTGAATGGAATGAAAGTAAACTGTGGCCCAGGTGCTCTGCCAAACAACCTCTATGAAGTCTAGCTGAACATTTGATTCTTCATTTGAAAATTAACTATGGTAATAAATTTCATGCTTGTGTGAGATGTAATATTGTTTAACCTTTTGAGTGCAAAGATAGCCGAGTCTGTGTTACATTGGTTTTGGATGAGCCTAATGAGTTATTAATTTTTGTCGGCCCCAACCACTCCTAGCTTGCACGATTAGTGAGTTTGAGACCTTGATAAGTTGATTAGTGTAATTGCGTGAATTCACAAGTACGAAATTAGATTTTTGTTCATTGGAACATCTTTTCATAGGAATTTTAAGATGAACTAGTTTCATTGATTTTCAAGATGAAGTATTAGTTAAAGTGGGTACTAGTGGTCTTTACCATGCCCCCATGCCCACCCACCTTTTGCTTACAGCTTTTCATGTCCTTATCAAAGTAATTTTATTTTACTAATCTGGGAAATATAGTTTTAAGTTTGGTTTATTCAAGCAAGGTTTTTGATAGATGTTTGTATATCTAAAATGTATGTGAACTTTGAATCTCTGAACCTTGTGAACTTTGAATCTCTGAACCTTTGCTTCAATATATATTGTGTTTTTCTTCAGGTTGAGGCAAAGAGAGCTATGTCGAGGGAGGAGCAGCAATTCTCTGCCAGGTCTGGAAATACTAATTCTGGCAGAAGCAATGGGGGTGGTGGAACTATCAGGACTAAGAAGATATTTGTTGGAGGGTTGCCCCCCACCCTGACTGAAGATGGATTTCGTCAGTATTTTGAAGCTTATGGTCAGGTTACTGATGTTGTAATCATGTACGACCAGAATACTCAACGACCTCGTGGATTTGGCTTTATCTCCTTTGATGCTGAAGATGCAGTTGACAGGGTTTTACAGAAGACCTTTCATGATTTGAATGGTAAGCAGGTGGAAGTAAAACGGGCTCTTCCTAAAGATGCCAATCCTGGTGGAGGTAGTCGTAGCATGGGTGGTGGCGGTGGTGGTGGCGGTTTTGGTGGTTATCAGGGTTATGGTGCTTCTGGTGGCAATGCAAGTGCATTTGAAGGTCGTATGGAATCTAATAGATACATGCAGCCTCAGAATCCTGGAAGTGGCTTTACACCTTATGGTTCTTCTGGGTATGGCGCATCTGGTTATGGTTATGGTCCATCCAGCAACAGTGTTGGTTATGGTGGTTATGGAAGTTATGGTGGTACAAACGCTGGGTATGGTGGCCCTGCTGGTACCCCCTATGGGAACCCGAATGTACCTAATGCTGGCTATGCAAGTGGTCCACCGGGTGCACCTAGAAGTTCATGGGGCACACAAACTCCCTCTGGTTATGGTGCCATGGGCTATGGGAATGCTGCAGCATGGGGTGCTGGTGGCAGCAGCGGTGGTCCCGGTTCAGCGCATGCTGGTCAATCTCCTAGTGGAGCTACTGGGTATGGGAATCAAGGTTATGGCTATGGTGGGTATGGTGGAAGTGATGGATCTTATGGCAATCCCTCTGGTTATGGGGCAGTAGGAGGGCGTTCTGGGAGTGTCCCGAATAGTAATGCTGGTAACCAGGGTGGGGGAGAATTACAAGGGAGTGGTGGCGGTTACATGGGAAGTGGCTATGGTGATGCCAATGGAAATCCAGGGTATGGAAACGCAGCATGGAGATCTGATCCATCACAAGCCTCTGGTAATTATGGGACTCAAGGAAATGGTTACGGTGGATACAGTGGTGCATCCCGACAAGCCCAACAACAGTGATTTGCTCCCTTGTAGCCAACTGGACTGTATCACTGTGATAGTCCCTTCTTTTTGGAGAGGAGGTTGTCGTGGTCTCCTTTTTCCTGCAGCATGGGGCACGGCTCAAGCTGATGCCGTTGCACTTTGGGACCGGTTGGATTGCTTGAATCCTAGTAGTTTGCTTTTTCTATTTTGCTAGTAATAAGAGTAGTTTCAAGGCGTTGCTAGATGCCCTTATTATACTTTATTTACTATTGAGTGTAGTTTAAATTTGGCGTGCTTATAATTGTCTACTACTACAGCTTTCTTTTTCTGTCGTAGTATTTAAGCTATAGTGGCTTGATATTTCTTACACTGGTTTGATTGCAGCATAACTTTAATGTCTCATCTTTCTTACAGAGAATTATATGCCACTAGAAATTCGCTGATTGTAGCCATGTTTGATTTGATTTGCATATGATTAGGGTAAGAGATGTATTCAAGGCTTTTAAGCAATAGCAGTGGAGCTATGGGTCACTTGGGTTGATGTTTTCATAGAGGGTAGCAGTAATCCTAGCGGTAGTTGACACTTGGTAGTGGGTAGCGATAATCTTAGTGGTAGTTGACACTTTGAGGATGGCATAATCATTTTCCCCCTGTATTTGCGCTTGTGTTGTACAGGAGGAGATGCTCTTGTTCTGTGGTGGAGTCAAGTGTCCACTCATGGCTGAAACCGAGCTTCATTATTTGGGTTGTTGTGCAATGTGGGGGTTGTGTTCAACGTGGAATGGGATTGGAAGAGGGCATATTCAGTTGAACTATTGAACTAACCTGAGAAAGGCCATTCCCCAGCTTGGTGATGCCAATGCTTTCAAATATTGCAGATTCTTGGCATTTCATTTTCCTGATCTTGGTGCAGGTTTGTCATGAGCTGATGGAATTTTTGAAGTGAACAGCCTAAGATATATGCTGCTTTAGCTATTAGCTGTTAGCTGTCTCTTTTCAGAATGTCATTGGGACATGATTGTTTAGGATGCTTCCTAATTCATTGGAGTCAATCATAATGTTTGATTCGAGATGTTAGATTCCCCCTCAAAAAAAAAAAAATACTTAGTATATGTCTTCTGAAGTTTTTGAATAAAGTAACAACTCGCACTATGTTTGTGCTGGAGGAATTTTTATATTACTTTTCCAAATTCTAACTCTGAGAGAAGAAGGTTTGATTTTGCTAATGGTCTTTAGCTCGCGCGAATGGATACAACTGTCTCATTTATTCTTTTCCCCTTCCTTACGGGGCTGTCGATGATCTAATGGAAAATTTATTTTTGATCTTTTGCCCATTGTGTTTATTTTGTGCTAGTTTTAGCGTATTCATCTTGGTTTTGTGATCGTTTAATATTTGTTTCTGAAAGCATTGGATGTGAAGGACGAAACTGGGTTCGTTTGCTTGTCTATTACTGTGGAGACGAGTCCAACGAGTTTGAAATTCTTACTGGTAAGTGATAATCACTTGCAATCTATCCTACCATGGAAACCGAACAGCTTCTTTTGTGGGAACATTGTTTCTGGTCTTTGCTTTGTTTGTAAATCAAAAGATTCCGTAACTTAACCCAAAATTAGGGGCTGTTCGTTTATCACTCAAATGCAAAAATGAATTTTGGATACTGGAAAAAAAAATGCTGATGAAATTGTCCTTGAGTTCAAAATTTAATTTATGCCGCCGCAAAAGGAAAAAAAAAATGGAACTTTATAAAACCGCTCGTACAAATTTGTTTATACGACCTTTTAAGAAAGCAATAATCTTATCATCAGATTCCTTCGCTGCGTGCTTGTCCGATGAAGCAGTAAGCGTCAGACAACGCTTCACCTCCTGTGAAATATTTATTCTAGGACAGGTGTCAGCACATTGAGACATAAGTTGCTGACAACTTGCATGCAAATATCCGCAATCCTCGACACAATGACACAGCAATGCTGTATGTGGTTTGCATGCATGCCACGCTAAAGGTTTGTTTGACCGTTTCACTTTTGCATATGGTGCTTCTACATGATTACTTATTTCCCCAGTCCCCATAATAAAACAAGCGGCACAGCCATAGCTCTCTCTTTATTACATGCAACTCTAAGCGCCTTAGTTTCCAGAACTTTTTCTTTCAGTGAAATCAGCTGTCTCTAAGAGTGATCTGTGTGTGCGCATGTCTTTGAAGCAAAGAGTAAGAGACATGGAGAGAGAGTTGTTGGGAGAAATGGATAAGGATTCGATGGCAACTGAAGCTCCTTCTGCCCCTGTTACTTATGAAAGAAGAGTGAGTACTGACTTGGAAGATAGACTACCAAAGCCCTGTAAGCTTGTTTGCTCGAATTGATAAATTCTTTCCTGGAACACTAGATCTAGCCTTTTATCTTCTCATTACATTAATCTTTTACTCAATTGTTTTATGCATGGAATTACATACTTAGATATGCCAAGAGCATTGGAAGCTCCCGATACATACCACCCAAATGGAACGCCAGGGCACATGCATCACGGCCTCAGTGTTCTTCAGCAACATGTAGCCTTTTTCGACCAAGATGACAATGGAATCATTTACCCTTGGGAGACTTATTCAGGTTAATTAATTAAGAATGTGCCGGTTAATGTTATATAATAACACAATAGATTATTCAATCTTGATTGTCTAATTCATGTTCCTTTTTCATACTAACTATACATTTATATATATATGATCAGGGTTGCGACAAATTGGATTCAACATCATAGCCTCTCTTGTTCTTGCCTTTGTCATCAACCTTGGATTGACTTATCCTACTCTCCCGGTGAGTCGATGAATTAATAACCTTCTCGTGAGATGTCCTGTTTTTAACTGACCTTATATATCTCACAGGCCTAGTGATAAAGCATTTGGAGGTTACTTACATATGTGTCGCATCTAGTTTACGGCAATGAACGTTGCCAGTTTGTCACATATTGCATATATATTGGATTATTTCTGTTTTACAGGGGTGGTTCCCTTCTCCTTTGTTACCCATCTACATACACAACATACACAGGAGCAAGCATGGGAGCGACTCGGGAACATACGACACCGAGGGAAGGTTAGACACCAAGAGTCACGCATATATTTATAAAGATGTATTAAGAGGTTAAATAGAACTACTCGCGTTCATCCTTCTGATATGTGTATTCATGTGTGCATCCAATGGAATCTCATCAGGTACACGCCAGTGAATCTCGAAAACATGTTCAGCAAATATGCTCGAACGGTTCCTGATAAGTTAACGCTGGGAGAGGTGTGGAACCTGACTGAGGGAAACCGTTTAGCATTCGACTTGTTCGGCTGGTTTGTTTCAGGACACTTGATATATACAATCATTTGTATATCACAATGAACTGTTAATCGCATTGCATTGCATTGCATTGTTGCACTCTGTGTTACCTTCATGTATGTACAATTGCTTGCAGGGTTGCTGCTAAACTGGAATGGATTGTTTTGTACATTCTGGCGAGGGATGAAGAAGGCCTCCTGTCAAAAGAAGCGGTGAGGCGATGTTTCGATGGAAGTCTGTTCGAGTACTGCGCCAGGATGAACCTGGTTGGTGAGGATAAGATGGGATAGAAGGTAATGCTGCTGGTCTCTCTGCAATTAGCTTGTTTAAAATGATGTTTAGTTTTGTGTAATTGGTATGGTCTTGTAATAAAAGCTAAAGCAATACTGGTGGCATGATGATAAAATGGATCTTTTGTTTTAAGCATACTCTGTTTGTTGTTGTTCATCAGCGTGTGATCTTCTTCTCCTCTATTTTTGTTTTAAGCATACTCTGTTTGGCATGATGATAATGGCTAATATGAAATGGCAAATCCTGAAGTTATACAATTACTAAAAATATGGTAAAAATAATTACTAAAAACGAGTGGGTTAAATGGGGGCAAGTTTTTATTTTTACTGTTAAAAAATTTCACTAAAACAGTAAAAATGAAGTAACGATGAATACTAAATACGTGGGTCAAGTGTGGCCATTGTCTTTTAGTGTTTTAACTTGCACTACTGGTTGTCTGTTAATCATCGAAAGTCTAAAAAATTTGTTAATTTTATAGTTTTTTTTTTATAGAACTTGTTTACTTGTTTTTCGAATATTCATATATGGACAAAGTGAGATTTTGTGACTTTTATTCCAATGAGAAAAAGAAAAAGTGAGATTTTGTGATTTTTATCCTACCGAGAAAAAGAAAAAAAATTTAAATGAGAAATAAATATTATATTATAAAAATATTTATAATATTTATATAAAGTATATTTATTTTTTAAATTATAAAATTTATTTTTTTATAAGGACATGAATGTCAAATTTATTTATTTTTGTATAATGACATAAGTGTCAAATAGTTATATCTAAGATACATTTCGATTGATTATGATTTGTGTCAAATATTATCAATCTCTTACATATCAATTTACACTTTTAGGTCAAGTTAGCTGTTTTTCTAATATGATATCTGAGTTAAGGACTCAAGTTCGTTGATCAATTGATTTATCTACCATGATTAACTACTAAAATGAAGAGATAGGTGATGTGGATTTTGATTTTTGAAAGCATTTCTTAAAATTAATTGTAAGTATCTTGTGACATGGCTTTTAATATAAGCACCAGTTCAAATTAGCTTTATTTATTTCAATCAAACATTATTGGAAGCATTTCCGACTAGTATATAGAATCCACTAATTATGCATTAACAAGGAATATAGAGCATTTGAATCCACCAAAAAGATGTATAAAGATGAGTATTAAGACTACTCGCAACATCTACATAGCCTAAAGAAAGGCTTTATTCTTTATATTGTAAAGGTTAAAGCTTACATAGACTCTTAAAGGGACAAACTATTAAACTAAAATAGAGTGAAGTGAGTGTTAGGCCGAAGTCCCTATTAGAATTTTTATGAATAGCGATAACCTAAGTAAGGAACCGCCACCACCACTGGCGGAGGAACGTTCAACTAAAAAGGCAAGATTTAGGAGTCACGGGAATGAAGAAGAGAATCCACTTCCGCTATCTTTTAAGGATAAGCTAATGGAAGATCAGAATGATGGGGAAGATGAGCTTTTGGATAGAGGAGAAGAATTGGAATTTGATCCTGAAGACG